>QRFJ01004685.1:0-123590 GCA_006176705.1 Cocos nucifera | reverse complement strand
AAAAAGGAGAATGTTAGGCTCAATCGTGTGCTAGCATGATTTTCTTGAACCTAATTGAATCTTATTCAAATCAATTTGAACTGGATTAGTCCAATTGATGATATCCAGATCCAAACCCTTATTTGTGTGATCCAGTTAGGTTCAGTTCTGTATGTAATAGGATATGTCATGATCTCCATCATCGACATCATCGAAAACTTCTTTCGATGGATCAAACTTTTCTGATTCAGAAACTAGAATGATCGATCATCTAAATCATTCTAATTGCTCCCAAAATCCACCAGTGACACCTAGCAGTATATGGTGGCAACCCATCAAAATTGAAAATAAACCTCTCGGCAGCTACTTGTATGATTAAGTTCTTCTATCTTGAGCCCCGATCAGATTAGGGTTAAGGTGAACTCGTCAAACCCTAATTTCTATCATATGATTTAATCATTCGATTCAAGTCCGATGTGAAAATCTTAATAGAAACTCTTTCTATTATTTCACACTTTGCCATGGCCATGGGCTTATGGACTTGATTCTCATGATCATCATAGGGCTGCTCCTCATCTACCGAGGTAGATAGATTCCATCTTGGTGCAATCCAATTTCTACAATGAACATTATAGCCAACATACACCTCAGGATTTTGAATGGCTAGGAGATCGAGTCATGGTGTAGTCAAACTATAACACCCTCAAGGTGAACTACCGATGCACCTCAGGTCAAAGAACTAGACACACCACTACAGCATCGAGTCAGTCATCGACGAAAAGGTAGACTTCCTTATGACTACTCGAGGTGGTCATGCTCAGTGCCCTCGTTCTCTAACGAGTATCTATACTCTTACTCTGGTGTCTCTACATTGTAGATTTAAGACTCATCTATTATAAAGAAGCGATTGTACACTAACCTTCTGGATCAATCACCATCCTCATGATGATCCTACGATCAGGAGCATTTTATGAGTTAATAATAAAAATTCTTATCTTAAATTTTCAACTCTTGAAAATAAGAATTATCATTACCATTAACTCAAAAAATGTATCACAAACACTAAATACACTTATGTGATTGAAAATAATCCATTTTATTATTTATAGTCAAAATTATAATTTTGCCCCTAGAAGTGTATTACAAGTGCTAGCCAATTTTGGCTTCTAGAGCACTCATATCTAACAAATACCTTAGTCGAGAATTTTTGAACTATCTCAAGTAGAATGGCATAGTCTCTCAATGGACTCCACTTGAAACACCTCAACTCAATAAAATTTTAGAATGGAAAAATCAGACCCTATTAGATATGGTCCGATCCATGATGAGCTTCACAGATCTTTCTGATTTTCTTTGGGGATAGTTTATTAACTCCTATATATTTACTAAATAGGATTTCTTCTAAAATCGTTCTTACCACACTGCATGAGATATGACATGGTAAGAAACCAAGTCTGAGTTATCTCAGAATTTGGGGTTGTTCGGCTCATGTCAAAAGACAACAAGCGGATAAGTTAGACTATAGGTCCTTTAGAGCTCGATTCATAGGATATCCTAAAGAGTCATTAGGATATTATTTTTACATTCTAGAAGATCATAATGTGATTATGAGTCGACATGCCATCTTTCTTAAAAAATAGTTTATTAAAGATGGCGGCATTGGAAAGTAGATCAGGCTAGAGGAGAAAGTCTTCCAAGAGCAAAGAGCTAAGGATCCTTTGGAACCAAATCAGGTTGAGCCAATACAATCACTACCTCCTCCGTTTCGAAGATCGAAAAGGGTTTTTCGTCCTCCTGAGAGGTACCTAGGTACTATTTTAGAGAAAGTAGAGAAAATGTTCCTCGTAGGTAATGGAGATCATAGTGATGATCCCAAAATCTATAACGAGACGATATCAGATATCGACTCCGAGAAATGGCTAGAGGTAATGAAGTTAAAAATTGACTCAATGCACTCAAACCAAGTCTAGACCTTGGTAGATCCATCAAAAGGTATGGTACCTATTGGATGTAAATGGATCTACAAGAGAAAGATTGGTGCAGATGGAAATGTAGAGATATTCAAAGCTAGATTAGTGGCAAAAGATTATAGTCAGCATGAAGGCATTGACTATCAGGATATCTTTTCGCCAGTAGCTATGCTTAAATTCATTCGCACATTGCTTGCTGTTGTAGCATATTTTGATTATAAAATATGGTAAATGGACGTAAAAATGGCATTCTTAAATGGATATCTTGAGAAAGATATCTATATGGAACAGCCATGAGTTTCACATTCAGTGATACTGATCACAAAGTATGCAAGCTGCAAAGATTCATATATGGACTTAAGCAAGCATCTCAAAGTTGGAATACTCATTTTAATGATGTGATCAAATTATTTGGTTTCATGAAAAATGAGGAGGAATCATGTATTTTTAGAAAGATCGGTGGGAGCGCTATTATCTTTCTCGTACTGTATGTAAATGATATCCTCCTTATTGGAAATGATATTCTCTTGTTGACCATAATTAAAATATGGTTATCTAAAGAATTCTCCATGAAAGACCTAAGAGAAATATCCTTCATTCTAGGAATTAAAGTCTATAGAGATAGACCGAATAGGATGCTAGGTCTTTTATAGAAGATGTGCTAAAGAGGTTTAGCATGGAAAACTCCAAGAAGGATTTGGTACCCTTCAGACATGGCATTCATCTCTCTAAGAAGATGTATCCCAACACAGCAGAAGAGATTGAATGCATGAGCAAGATCCCTTATGCTTCTACAATAGGGAGCCTCATGTATGCTATGTTATGTACATGACTTGATATAGCCCATGCTATAAGTGTCATAAGCAAATATCAGTCAAATCCAAGAGAAGAACACTGGACTTCTATGAAATGTATCCTTAAGTACTTAAGAAAAACTAAGGATATGTTCTTGATTTTTAGTAATGGAGAACTCAAAGTCCAAGGATATACTGACTCAAATTTTATGACCGATATAGATGATCGAAAGTCGACATCTAAAAATCTGTTTGTGTGTAATGGTGGTGCTGTCAGTTGGAAGAGTTTCAAATAGATAGTAATAGCAGATTCTACCAATGGAGCAAAATACATCGCTGCATTAGAAGCTGAGAAAGAGGCATTCTGGTACAAGAAGTTCACCGTAGAGATCGGAGTGATGTCATCAGATGTCATTCATCTATACTGTGATAATAATGGTGCCATAGCCCTTGCTAAGGAGCCAAGGTCTCACCAAAAATCCAAACACATCGAGTGGCGATACCACCTCATCCGTGATTACCTCGAGAAAGGATACGTCGAGGTCAAGAGAGTCAACTCCACAGACAATGCAGCAGACCCACTTATAAAATCGTTGGGCCAACAGAAGATTGAAATCCACCTTGAGAACATGGGACTTAGATTTATAGCTAATTAGCTTTAGATCAAGTAGGAGTTTGTTAGATATGTGTGCCCTAAAAGCTAGAATTGACTGACACTTATTATACACTTCTAAGGGCAAAATTATAATTTTGACTATAAATAATAAAATAGATTATTTTCTATCATAATGTGTATTTAGTGTCTGTGATGCATCCCTTGAGTTAATGGCAATGATAGTTCTTATTTTTAAGAGTTGAAAATTTAAAATATAAATTTTCATTATTAACTCATAAAATGCTCCTGACCGTAGGATCATCATGACGATGGTGATTGATTCGGAAGGTTGGTGTACAATCACTTCTTCCTAGTAGATGAGTCTTGAGTCTACGGTGTAGAGACATCAGAGTGAGAGTATAGATACTTGTTGGAGAACGAGGGCACTGAGCGTGACCACCTCGAGCAGTCATTAGGAAGTCTACCTTCTCATCAATGATTGGCTTAAAGCTGTAGTTATGTGTCTGGTTCTTTGACCTGAGGTGCATCGATAGTTCATCTTGAGGGTGTTATAGTTTGACTATACTATAACTCGATCTCCTAGCCATTCAGAATCCTGAGGTGTATGTTGGCTATAGCATGTTCATTGTAGAAATTGGATTGCACCAATAGAGAATCCATCTACCTTGGTAGATGAGGAGTAGCCCTATGATGATCATGAGAATCAAGTCTATAAGCCCATGGCCATGACAGAGTGAAATAATAGAAAGAGTTTCTATTAAGATTTTCATATTGGACTTGAATCGAATGATTAATCATATGATGGATATTAGGGTTTGACGAGATTACCTTAACCCTAATCCAATCGGAGCTCAACATAGAAGAACATAATCACATAGGTAACTGCACCGAGAGGTTCATTTTTAGTTTTGATTGGCTACCACCATATGCTGCTAGGTGTCACTGGTGGATTTTGAGAGTAATTGGAATGATTTAGATGATCAATCATACTAATTATCTGAATCAAAAAATTATGATCCATCGAAAGGTATTTTGATGATGTCGATGATAGAGATCATGACATATCTCATTATCATACAGAATTGAATCTAACTAGATCACACAAATAAGGATTTCGATCTGGATATCATCAATTGGACTAACCCAGTTCAATTAATTTGAATTAGATTTAATTAGTTTCAAAAAAATCATGCTAGCACATGACTGAGCCTAATGTTCTCCTTTAATTATTATTAAAAGTTGTCTCAACTGAGCCAAATATGTTTGGACTCACTCAGGTACCTTTACTTGGTCTGATTGAAACTTGTTCAGGTCAAAAAAGGGTTGTTTTAATTTATGAGATGAATTTGAGACAACACCTACCATTTTTCATCACCTGCTAAATCCTGTTTTGGACATTTGATCAAATATTGACCTTTGACACTTAGACATCTGCCCATGTGTCAAACCATCATAGGAGAGAATATTTGGATCAGTCTACCTACTAAAACTTAGATGGATAAGGGGTGCATGCCTAGGGAGGTGTGCGCTCATGGATAGAGCCTCTGGAGTCCCATACAGATGGGACTCCAGTTGCTTCGGGGTTTCTACCTAGGTGATGCCAAAGACTTGTCTTTGATCAGTCTTGGTACCATCTAAGGATGATTTAAAGGAGCTCCCATCTGATTGGATCAGATGATGTCATCCTACCAATCAGATTTAGATCTGATTGCATAAAAGGCCATGATTGATCGGGATGATGTGGCACTGCATGGCGCAATAGGATCTATAAAATCCTATCTACACCAAGATCTAGAAAGCTTGATCCATTGCACATGCCACAAGGCTACCCCTCTCCCTCCTCCATGCCATCTTCAGGTCCTCTCTCTCCTACCCACGCCCAAGAATTTTTGAAATTCAGTTTGGTGCGATCCAAGCAAGAGAAAGGCAATAGGAAAAGGAAGAAGGCAGCACTACTGCAAGAGACACTCATATCTTCCAAAGGAGTTTTGAAGATCTTCAAAATCAGATCCAGATCTGATTTTTGGAAAGATGATAAAGAAAAAGAAAATCTTCAGATCTTATCCAAATGAATATCAATAGAGGTCAGGCACTTGTGTGGCTAGATCTAGAACCTCAGGCAAACATCAAGATCATCATAGGATAATCAAATTATCATTAATAAGATAAATTAAATTAGATTTAATTTATTCTTTATTTTATTTTATTTTTTATTAGATCAATAATATCAGATCTAAAAAGTCTCAGATCTGATCTAAATCTAAGAAATTTTTTTTTGAAATATCTCTCTTAATCCAATCAAATCTGAATGAACCTGATCCAAAAAACTAGGTCTTTCCTTCAGAACGGTGGAGCAATCTATTGGAAGAGTTCAAGCAGCATAATATGGCTGATTCAATGTGCGAAGTGGAGTATGTCACAGTATCTGATGCTGCAAAAGAAGCTATGAGGCTGCAAAAATTCATCGACAAGCTGGGAGTAGCACCCTTCTTGGATTGTCCGATTCTGCTATACTGTGACAGCACTAGAGCCATAGCTCAAGTGAAGAAGTCGAAGGCACATCAGCATACCAAGCATATTCTGTATAATTACCACCTTATACAAGAGATCATGGAGCGAGGTCACATCAACCTTTAGAAGATTGATAGAAAGGATAATGTGGCCGACCCATTTACTAAGGCTCTTTAAATGAAAGAGTTCGACAATTACAAATGGAAGATGGGTATTCAATACTATTCTAAGTGGCATTAGTCTAAGTAAGAGTTATTAGAAAATGCATCCTAAAGCTAATCATTTAAGTTATAGATGGTTGAGTGGAATATAATTTATATTTAAATTTTAAATAAATAAAATTATTAGTTTGGCATTTCGTCACTCTTGTGCATCTTCCTATAATGAATTCTTCTATGATGATGTCCTTAGGATTATTTAGACTCAACAAAAAAGAATTTATCATTTAGTCCTTAAACTTGTTCATGATCAAATGATACGTTGTTACCAAGGATGACAATGTTTATTGAGTGTAGGTTATTGTATACCATATGGGTTGGTTGTCCTCTTAACCAAGGAGTGCGAAGATATTGGTATGGCAAACAAGTGAGATGTAGGAATACATCTGCACTGAACGTGACCAACTTTGGAGTTTTTCTACTATCAAGATTTATTCTGATGGATATGGGTATAAATGTCCTTTTGATATGAGATCACCATAGTAACTTCCAAGCAAAGTACTATGCTTTGGTGCTGGACTACCTGAATTTCTAATTTAGTGGTGCAAGGTTTTTGGGCACAATCAAGTACTTAAGGAGTTGGTGCGTGTATCAAGATGGGATTGATCACCCCTAATTTTAAGAGCTATGTTCAATTATATTTCAATTTTACAAATACTTGGTCAAGGTAGCCTAGTGAGGGGTTACAGGACTAATTATTTTGAAACACGATTTGGATATAGTTAGCAGGCTTGACAGCTTAACTCTGAGTCATCCTATACACAAAGATCAAAGGGATAAATTATGTGATAACCATATTCACGTAGGTTATGAATGTTGTGATTGCGACTATTCAACCTATCTGAATATCGGATACCATGACTGATAGTCACTTTGATTAGTACAGAAAGTGGTTCCTATACTATCAGCTTAGGTTCAAACCTATGGGGTCACACACACTAGAGATTCCTACCTGATCTGATGGCTGGTGAAAAGTTTCACTAGACTGAGACTCTATGATCAAAAGTCTCACTAGACTGGGATACTTCGATCGAGAGTCTTACTGCATTAGGACTTTGAGTCTTGATTGTCTGGGACTCTGTGATCAGGAGTCCTAGTGGATTGAGACTTTATGGTCAAGAGTTCCACTAGACTAAGACTCTTCGACCAAGATTTTTATTACTCTAGGAATTTGTTTCCTACTTGTTTGAGACTTGTGATCAAGATTCTAGACTCTGTAATCACAAGTTTAGCTCGTTTTGGACACCGAGATCAAGAGTTCCACTGGTTTGGAACTCTTCGATCAAGAGTTTCATTTTCATGGGACTCTGTTATCCAGATACCCACTGGATTTGCACTAAATATTTATGAAAGATTTAATTAATGATTTGATCACTAATTAACTCAAATTGAGTAATTATTTTTGGATCAAGTTTAATTGAATTGGATTCAGTTGGGTTTGACCTGATTAGGTTATGTGATGACCTAATCGTTGAGGAAGTATGATCCCTGATTTGATCAAGGATTGGGCTTAATTAATTTTTGATTTTATTAGAATTTAAATAAACCTAATTGAGCCTAAATTAGTTGGATTTAATCTAGTCCAATTGGGCCTAACCAATTTGGATTGGGTTGGTTCAATTAGATGAGAGATTTTAAGACTAGTTTGACCTAGTCTTCCATGTGCCACCTCACCCTCTTTGCACCAATTTTTTCTCCATTAGAAAGATGTTGACATGAATTATTTTCCACTTAAAAGAAGGATTGCACCCTCCCTTCTCACAACCTAAATGGATGGGCTTGATCTGATTGCAATTTGAATTCAAATGAGATTTGAATTTAAATAGCAAACCACTTATGCCAACTCTTCCGCATGCCACCTTGACTTGTGTGCCATCTATAAAATTCCTAAAATATTTTTTGGGAAAGATTTGTTTTGAGACTCCTCTCCTCTAGTTCATGAGTCCTTTCATAGCCTAAAAAAAATAAGAAAAAACTCTAAGAAGAAAAATTAAGAGAGAAAACTAGGTGCCAGGGTTTAAGTGTTGTGCTGCCCTAGATCTTGATCTAGGGTTTCTATTCTGATTTTGCAAGATCTGAATGTCAGATCTTTGTGAGATTTTTTTGAGTAGTTCCTCATCCTCTCTTCTACCCATCCTGCTAATTTAGAGCATCCAAAGTTTTGGTGGAGGGAGATCAAAATTATTCGATCAGATCTAGCTATCAAGAGCATTCTTCATCAAGCTAGCACTAAGAAGGAGACGATCGGGATCAGGACCTCGTGTGGACCATCCGTAGAGGCTAGATGCATGTGTGGCTGCATCATGATGATCGGATCTACCTGGTGTTCACATCGATGGTGACTCGATTGCGAAGATCATCTACCCATGCAAGGTAACGTGTTTTGAACACGTAGTAAAGTAAAAATATTTTACTATTTATTATTCTTATTTTTAGATTTAATTACATGCACATATATTTCATATTAGATCCTAGTATTGTAGAGTTTGTAGATCAGATCTATAGCCTTTTAAAATTAATTAGATTATTTTTTTTTGCTATAATTAATTATTGAAAAAGTTTTGAAAGTAGAGCTAAAAATCCTGCATGCTTCCCGACAGCAATTTTCTATGATTTAGTCACTGGATTTAGAGGAGTTGGATGAGCTCCTATATGTTTCGGAGGTGCTCATGGGTTGTGGAGGTATTTGAGATGGCTTCAGAGAGGTCCGTGAAGGGAGAAGGATAGGAAAGAGTAGTGATGGTGTTTGAGATGCAATGACAGGCTCAGCAATTTAGTGTTAGGTTGTTGGCCTCGAGTGACTCGATTACAAAGTCAAGATCTTTTACAGCATCAGGTGGACTTCGGTTTTAGGTGAAGCACCGATAGAGGTGGCTTCACCGATAGAGATGTGACATAAGTTCAAAGTGGAGTGCAGGAGGACTAATATCCTAGCACCAATGCCGGAGATACATAGTTCCAGATGGAGTGGCATGTATGGAAAAGATGTGCAAAGTTTTGAGGAAATCGTGTTAGGATATGCAGCGAGTGCCGATACAAAAATGCTATGGGATCTCAAGGAAGTCCAAGATAATTGATGTAGCTATCAAGCAGAAGAGTTCCTATAATTTTCAAGATGGTGTAGAAAAGCAAGCCAAGATCTTCAGTGGTGGAGACAGTCATCCCAAAGATCTCTAAGGATGCATAATAGCTAAAAAAGATTGGCATAGGTAATGTTTTCATAAGAGACTGTCAGGATGTGCAGTGATAGCAGGATCATGCAAGAGGATATTGCTAGGGTTTGCCAAGGCTTGGGGTACCAAGATGGAGATTGTTAGGATTTATTATGCTCCCAAGCCTTGGGAGGCCACTAGAGGTGTTAGGATATTGGCTCTGGGAGACTAGGACAAGTGTGGTCCTTGGATTAGAATAGGAGTTATCCTAAGACGAAGGTGGTCTATAGCCCTCCATGGTCTCATGGTTTAGGCATGAGGATCTTGAGGGGCTTGGCAGATGCTTTGGAGACCTGGGACACAAGTTCAAGCAACGAGCCAAAGCCAGGAGAGGAATCAGCCAAGATAAGGGGATGACATACAGGCAGATCGGCTCGAACACGCAATCGAGCTGGCTCAGGCTAAGATCGAGCTAGCTTGAGGTACAGTCGAGTCGGCTATCTCAGACATATAAAAGATAGGGTTTGGATGAGATGTAGTCGAGCCAGCTTAGCTACTGACAGAGCCGACTCAACGATGGCAAACAAAAATGGACAGAATTTTTTGTTTGGTCTTGGATTGGAATTAATCCAAGGGGTCTTAAGGTCTAGTCCAATAAGGTGTTAAGATGGCTAACTCATGTATGGGTCCAATTTAGATCCAGAGGATGAAAGAATGGGAGACATGGATGTATATGGGCTCGATGAGTGCTTTCATATATTGGATTAGCCAAGAGAGTTTTTAATCGGGTTTAATATCTACGTATAAATATATATAGGATGTATTAGGGTTTCATAGTATGGATGGAATATAGATCTTTTCTTTCTCAATCTCTCTTCTCTCTTCTCTCTAGTGCTGCCACCCCAGGATTCTTGAAGAGCCCTAAAGAGGGAGGGCGCCTCCCTCAAGCCCAATGAGAGAGGCACCCCAGCACAAATCCAAGTGGGTGATTGATGGTTTACTGCCTTAAAGAATGCCATAGGTCATCTCAGGTCCAAGCTAAAGGTCAAGGATTCCATAACACTTGGTATCAGAGCGATACTGATTTCTTACATCCACTTACCATTTGCCTTCTTGATAAGGACCACATTTGCAATCCAATCCAGATAGGATATTTCTCGAATGAACTTGACCATGAGAAGCTTGTCAACCTCATCTGCAATGGCCCTCTACTGCTTCGGTGTAAAGCTATGCTTCTTTTATTTTACTGGCTAATGTTTGAGATCACACCAGGTGATGATCCGTTACTTCAGCATCGATCCCAGGCATATCTACAAGTACCCAGGCAAAGACATCGGCATTCCTCCGTAAGAAGGCGATAAGCTACTTTCTAACTTCTTCTCTCAGGTTGGAGCCAATTTGAATAATATGATCTTTATTTTCATCATTTAGAGAAACTACAATAAGATCATCGATTGGTTCTCCCAACTCTTCAGTCAAGTCATCACGAGCATCAAGTCCATCTACTAGATAGGGCTCTATTTGCTTTCCTCATTATAAGATAATAGTGTAGTAGTGCCATGCTAGAGCTTGATCTTCTCTAACTTCTTTGATCCTGTACTCCATTGGGAACTTCATCTTCAAGTAACAAATTGACACCATAGCCCAAAGTATATTCAAATCAGGTCAGCCAAGAATTGCATTATAGAAAGAGGGTGCCTTCACCACTAGAAAATCAACTTGAGCTTTATTCTACTTTGGGTACTGACCTGCCACAATTGATAAGTGTTGACCTAAAGATTGATTTTGATGATGACAAAGAGTTTTGAGTATCATTTATTATGTTACTAATATTATTTTTGAGGATGTGTAGTTTAAATTTTAAGTGCTCATATTGTTCTAAGTAATTTTCATCAATTAAATTTAGTACCATCAATCAAGAGGTCATTGAAGAAAATCTAGACTTGACACACCTTAAAAAGGATGGTTGATGAGAGTTCAATCAAGTTTAGAAAGCAAGTCTAGCCTACAAATAAATTCAGAGCAGAAAAGCTACTAAAAATTTCATGGCATGCTTGGCACGGAACTTAGTCGACTAACTCAGAAGTTAGTCGACTCAGTCTCAGAGAATAAAGAAGCCAGAAAGTATAAAAAGATCAAAATTCAAGACCTAGGAGACTTAGTCGACTAAGTCAAAAACTTAGTCGACTCAGTCTCAGTGAACACCAGCAGGGCAAAAAGATAGATTTTCAAGCTTTATCCACTTAGCAGACTAAGTCAGATTGAGTAGACTAAGACTTGATCGACTCAGAGAAACTTTGTCAACTAAGTTCACTATAATGGCTAGTTTTTTTAGAACTGCACTTTTTTAGCCCCAATTTTTTTTTAATGACTATTTTCTTATTTCTAATGGCTAGATCACTTTTGAAGACCTCCAAAATAAATTAAAATAATAAAAAATCTTAAAGATATATAAAAAAATATTTTGAGCATTAAAAAGAAGCATTTTGAGAGTTTCATTGAGCATTCATTAAAGAAAGCTAAAGAAGTGAGCTGAAAAGAGTAGAGAAGGAGTTAATTTCAAAGTTAACCTTTGTCCTTCCACTATAAATTATTCTCAAGCAAGTGAGAGCAAGAGTGAATTGAAGTGAGAAAGTATCAAGTCAAGAATCAAGAAGCCTCATCATCACTTAAGCATTCAAGAAGTCAAGCATTCAACTATCATCATTCGGACTTCTTTCGATTCTTCAAAGAATTTTTATTTTTCTAAACTTAATCTTTGTATTTTTTATATTTTATTTCAAGTTTGTTGGGGTAAGAAACTTGGGTTGGTCCAAGCCTAAAGTTGGACGTTTTAGTGGTTTGATTGGTGAGCCAAGATTAAAACTAATCGGAATTGATTGTTAGTCTGAAAAAAAATAATCTTGTATGATTTTGGTTAGTAATCTAAATAAAATCAACTGAATTGATTGTGAGCCCAAAAAATAATCATTGTAAAAATTATAGTTAGTGAGCCTAGGTCAAAACCAATCGGATTGGATTGTGAACCCAAGAAAAATAATCAAACTGTAATTAATTGAGTGATTATAGTTGAATTCTCAAGTGGATTACTTAAAAACTGGACGTAGGTGTCGAGTTTGGTGTCGAACCACTATAAAAGCTTGGTGTTTATGTTTGTGTAGTTTTATTTCTATTGTTATTTATCTATACTTGTGTTTTACTTTATTTCACCAAGTACATAGCATTAAAATTCAGCATATTCATAGTTTAAATTTTTAAATACCCAATTCACCTCCTCTCTTGGGTAGCCATCCTTGGGCAATAATTGGTATCAGAGTGGGTGCTCTAAATTTTCTCTTTGATCTAGAGCTAAAGATCTTATGGCTGACCCATTTGGCTCTTTGTTGAGTGAAGGATACTCAACCATTAGACCTTCTTTTTTCAATGGCACCAACTATAGTTATTGAAAAATTAGAATGAGAATTTTTGTTCAAGCACAAGATAATGACATGTGGAATGTCATACTCAATGGTCGTCATACACCTATAATGATTATCAATGATATGTGTGTACCTAAATCGAAAAGAGATTGGAATGAGCTAGATAAAAAGCTAACTCAATTAAATGCTAAAGCTATTAATATTCTATATTATGCTTTAGATTATAATGAATTCAATAGAATATCAACATGTTTATCTATAAAAGAGATTTGGGATAGACTTGAAGTAACCCATGAGGGTACAAGTCAAAGAATCTAAAATAAATATGTTGGTTCATAAATATGAGTTTTTCAAAATGGAACCTCATGAGACAATGAGTGATATGTTTACAAGATTTACTAAAATTATAAATAAATTAAAGAGTCTTGGAAAAGACTATTCTAACAGTGATCTTGTATGCAAAATTCTTAGATCCTTATCGAAGGCTTAGAAAGCAAAAGTAATGGCAATTCAAGAAGCCAAGGACCTTAGCAAGCTTGCTTTGGAAGAGTTAATCAGATCGCTCATGACACATGACCTCAATATGAACCAAAGTATGGAGGAGGAAGAGATGAAGAATAGCATCTTTGCACTCAAGTCATCGACTATTGAAGAAAGTTCAAGTGATTTTATCGAGGATTTAGAAGATGACGAAGAAATAGCGGTGATTATAAGAAGGTTCATGAGATTCATGAGAAAGAAGAAAAATTTTGATCCAAGAAGAGGAAAAGAAGAAAAGAATCAATTTACAAAACATAAAAAGGATCATCCCACACTGAAAAAGAGCTCAGGAAAATTAAGAAGAAAAGCCATATTAGCTAATTGAAAAAGTAGTGAGAGCTCAAATTCTGAAGAAGAGTCATTCTCAAGTGAAGAAAAGACAAACCAATGCTTGATAGCTTACAATGAAGAGGTAAGCTTAAATCAATCTAATAATTTTACTTTTGATGAATTACATGATGCATTTTCTAAATTATTTAATGATTTTAAAAGACTATCTAAAAGAAACAAAGAGCTTAAAAAGAAAAATTAAAATTTGAATAAAGATTAAGATAGATTAGAAGAAGATAAGAAAGATTTGCAAACTAAATGAGATGACTTAATTAAACAAAATGAGAGTCTGCAAAAAAAAAAATAGATAGATTAAAACATATAGTAGATGAAAAGAATGAATTATTAGTTAAACAAAAAGATTTATTAGAAAAGAATGAAACTTTAAAAAATGAAATAAATGAACTAAAATCAATTATAGATAAATTCTCCATTGGTTCACAAAATTTGCATATTAAACAAAATATGACATCCAAAGCTAACTCTTTTGCAAAATTAAGATTTTCAAAAATTTCTATTGATAAATATTATTTTGATAACAAATTTATTACATGCTTTAAATGTAACAAAGTTGGACATAAATCATTTAATTGTTGGGCTAATACATATAAAAATATAAAGATCAAGCAAATTTGAGTTTCAAAATGAACCATTGATACTAACCTCAAAGGATCCAAGTTAGCTTAGGTACCAAAATACACTTAATCTTTGTGAGTGCAGGTGTGCTTGACATCCCTCTAATCCAAAAGAGAATGGCACCTTAATTATGGATGCTCAAGGCACAAAATGGAAGATGGAGGAGTTAAAATTCTTGGAGATAAGTTAGTCTCGATAATTGATAATTACTCCTACCATTCAATTAGAAAGAATATTAAAATATTGATGCATGATTTAAGTATTAGTCAACTGCATATCAAATGATTTAATATTTTATTTTATTGATTTTGATGATATTATTTTGATTATCTATTATAATTGAGTATTATGATTGATTATGATTGAAGACATATTAAATGAAACTGATTTATGAACTTTCATGATTTGAGTGTAAGAATAATTTGAAATATTGATATATTTGTTTGATAAGCTGAATTTCTTAAAAAAATATTTTCAAACTCAATTGGCATCATGAATTATAGTAAACACTTATAATGACAATAAGAAAGAAAAAATTTGGTAAATGAAGAAAATGAATTTAACATATCAAATTACATCAAAATCTTATCATAATGTTATATCTTTTTTAATGTGATATGAATTTGGTTATGAGAAATAAAATTCAATGAGAACAAGTATTGATTTAGTTGTATTAAGAGTAAGCAAGGAATGATATTAAAAGATATGGCATATACTAAAAGGGAGCAAATTTTGACTAAATAGTTAAAGATTAATTTGGTATCAATTAAAGGTGCTTAACTTGAAAGAAAAAGGAGAAGAAATATTTTTGATTCACCTACTATTATAAAATATATATATTTTATGATGAATTTTCTAATATTTACTCTTAAAAATAAGGGGAGAGATATTTGTTGAATATTATCTAGCTTTGATTGAAAATTAAGAAAATTGAATGATGATCTTAAATTTTCAACCAATTACTTTATAGTATTTTTAATTTAAGCTTTCATGTAATCATCAAATTTGACTTGCATGATTTGATTGCTCAATCTTATTTTTGGATAATTAGTTGGAGTCGAAATAAATTTCTAAATCTATTTTTGAAACTCATTTAAAAATCTAAATATAATACAAAATTTTGGATGTGCATTTAGAAATCATTGTAAAATTACTTTTGCTTTGATACTATTGTTGACTTGCTTAATACATTTTTGATACATACCTTTTCTAAATTTAATTAATTAAATTTTTTTAAAAAAAGATTGAATATTAAAGTATATATTATGCTTGATTTCATATTCAAATTTTTTGAAATGCTCTATTTCTCTTAAAGCTTAAAAGTATATACTTGAAAATCTAATTAAAAAAATCATATTCATTCAAAAAAGGAGAGCCTTTGATATTTGAATTCAAGCTAATTTTTGAAATTGAAAGTACTTTAAATATGTTTTAAATCAAAAGATAAGTTTTTCAAAGAAAACTTTGATGATAAATTTTCATATCTTATTGATTTTGGTTATTAATCTTTTATCCTTCCCATGAGCTTTTTGATGCTGTCAAAAAGGAGGAGAGTTATTATTGAGTATATGCTGGAGCTTAAGTAGAATGAAGTATGTTTTTATTATTTAGTGATTTTATTTTTTTAAATATATAATTCTTTAGAAACTCACTATATATTATTTTACATATACTCAAAAATTTTGCCATCATCAAAAAGGGGACATTATTGACCTAAAGATTGATTTTGATGATGACAAAGAGTTTTGAGTATAATTTGTTGTGTTACTAATATTAATTTTTAGGATATGTAGTTTAAATTTTAAGTGCTCATAATGCTCCAAGTAATTTTCATCAATTAAATTGAGTACCACCAATCAAGATGTCATTGAAGAAAAACTAAACTTGACACACCTTTAAAAGGATGGTTAATGAGAGTTAAATCAAGTTTAGAAAGCAAGTCTAGCCTACAAATGAATTCAGAGAAGAAAAGCTGCTAAAAATCTCATGGCATGCTTGGCACGAAACTTAGTCGACTAAATCAGGAGTTAGTTGACTCAGTCTCAGAGAATAAAGAAGTCAAAAAGTATAGAAAAAGTCAAAATTTAGGATCCAAGGGACTTAGTCGACTAAGTCAGAAAGTTAGACGACTCAGTCTCAGAGAATAGCAATAGGATAGAAAGATAGATTTTCAAGCTTTGTCCACTTAGCAGACTAAGTTAGATTGAGTAGAATAAGATTTAATCAACTCAGAAAAACTTAGTCGACTAAGTTCACCATAATGGCTAATTTTTTTAGAACTATTTTTTTAGTCCTAACTTTTTTATATGATTATTTTCTTGTTTCTAATGGCTAGATCACCTCTAAAAGCCTCCAAAATAAATTAAAATGATGAAAAACCTTAAGGATATATAGGAAAATATTTTGAGCATTAAAGAGAAGCTTTTTGAGAGTTTCATTGAGTATTCAATGAAGAAAGTCAAAGAAGTAAGCTGAAAAGAGAAGAGAAGGAGTTGATTTCAAAGTTAATCTTTGTCCTTCCACTATAAATCATCCTCAAGCAAGAGAGAGCAAGAGTGAATTGAAGTGAAGAAGCAATCAAGTCAAGAATTAAGGAGCCTCATCATCACTCAAGCATTTAAAAAAAAATTAAGTATTCAACTATCATCATTCAGACTTCTTCTATTTCTTCAAAGAATTTTTATTTTTCTAAACTTAATCTTTGTATTTTTTATAATTTATTTTAAGTTTCTTGGGATGAGAAACTTGGGTTAGTCCAAGCCTAGAGTTGGACGTTTTAGTGGTTTGATTGGTGAGCCAAGGTTAAAATCGATCGAGATTGATTGTTAGCCTGAAGAAAAATAATCATGTATGATTTTGGTTGGTGATCTGAGAAAAATCAACTAGATTGATTGTGAGCCCAAAAAATAATTATTGTAAAGATTGTAGTTGATGAGTCTAAGTCAAAACCAATCAAGTTAGATTGTGAACCTAAGAAAAATAATCGAACTATAATCAATTGAGTGATTATAGTTGAATTTCCAAGTGGATTACTTGGGGAGTGGATGAAGGTGGCGAGTTTGGTGTCAAACCACTATAAAAGCTTGATGTTTGTATTTGTGTAGTTTCATTTCTATTGTTCTTCATCTATACTTGTGTTTTACTTTATTTCACCAAGCACATAGCATTAAAATTCAGCATATTCATAGTTTAAATTTTTAAATATCCCATTCATCCACCTCTTGGGTAGCCATCCTTGGGCAACAACAAGATAATTGTTCCTTCAACCAGCACAACATCATCGGTGAATCTGACCAAAGGAGAATTTATAGGCCCCAGGTGACTATCAGGTATAGACATTTTAGAGAAACTATCATAAAATAAAATATCAGCAAAGCTTTCATTATTAATTAAAATACAGCGTACATCATAGTCAATAATATTTAAAGTAACTACAACCACATCATGATAGAAAAATTGAACCTCCTGTGCATCTTCTTCAATAAAAGTGTTGGATTCTTTAGTCTTCTGCTTCTTTGCTGGCTCTGCTGGTCACTGATCTATCCCTATTGATGTCCCCCAGTAATGGTGTTGATAATTTTGAGTGGGGGCCGGTCTTCTTATGGCTCATTCCTCTGAGGTGGTTTAGGTTGCAGTAGGGCTCTTGGCCGATCTTTCCTCTTTTCTAGCTGTCATCATAGAAATTGGTCCAGTCGGCCCCTTCTGATTAGCTCCTTGATCTCATCTTAAAGCTGAATGCATTCTTCAGTATCATGATCATGGTCATGATGGTAGATGCAGTACTTGTTGGAATTATGTTTGGCTAGGTGAGTCCATATTTTTTTCGACCTCAATAATTACTCTTTGATTTCCATCAATACTTGAGTCTTCAGAGCATTCAGGAGGGAGTAGTTATGAAATCTTCTAGGAGGAGAGTTTTGTCGCACCCTCTAGTCTGGGCTTCTCAATCGATGAGCTTGAGGTGGAGTTTAGGCTCATCTGTGCTTAGAAGGGGTTCTAGAGTGCGATCGAGCTTCACTCAGCTTCTTAATAGTGGCAAGCTTGCTAGATTCGCCTACCTGCCATCTCCTACAGCTTCATCATCTTTCAATTTGATGGCCTTCTCAACTCGAGTATAGCCTTCAGCCCGAGCCAGCATGTCGGTAAAGTCTCGGGAGTACTTTTCTAGAGAAAAAAAGAGATCATTCTTCTAGAGGTCGTCCTTCAGTATGGTCATTGCAACAAACTGGTCCAAATTTTGGACCTCCCAAGCAGCAACATTAAAATGGCTAACATAAGCCTGGATGGACTCCCCTTCCTCCTGTATGATATGGATGAGGGAGTCCGAACCTCATCTTTGGCATTGATTGCTGATGAAGTATACCATAAACTAGTGGCTCAGCTAATCAAAAGAATGAATGGTACTCAGTTTGAAGCTCGAGTACTAGTTTCTTACTGCTCCCTTCAAAGTAGAGGAGAAGGCTCGGCACATAATGCCATCAAGTGCGTCATAGAGCGGCATCATAGTCTTGAAGGCTTCAAGATGGTCGACTGGGTCCGTAGTCCCATTGTAACTTTCAAACTGAGAGAATTTGAAGTTCGACGGGATGGGCTCCTACATGATCTGAGCGAAGAATGAAGGGTCGGTGCAGATCTCGTCATTGCAAGTGGAGGCTACATAATGGAGTTCTTCGATCTGCCGATCTATTTTTCTGACACTTTTGATCGATGGTATCATCCCAATCATGGATCTTAAAGTATGGTTAGCTATAGGAGGCCAAGATCCTTCAGGAGTTGAATCGTGGTTAGAATAGGGGCGCTCTGCTCTTTGCTTCCTCTTTCTAGGGGTCATCTACTGACTTGCCCAAGTGGGCCTTCCCTGCGCCAGATCTCAATACTTCGACGAGGGTCTTTTTGGTTGAACTAGAGCCGAAGGTTGTTGCATGGCCTACACTACTTTGGTAAGGCACCTAACCTACTGCACCAGTAGGTTAAACTACTCCAAATCCACCTTGGCTACTGGTAGAAGTTAAGGTACTGATGATGAGGTTGGAGCAGACTGATCTGGGTGAGATCTGGCAGTAAAGGTGGTGGATCACTGGATCAAAGTTTTCTTAGGTGGCATCTTGCTGGAACAAAGAAGAGATCAGAAAAATAAAGCAAAAGTGAGAAAAAAGATGAACTCGACTAGGTACTCCTTTAAGAATAAGGGCTTAGAGAGCCCTTCCTCTAGCGCCAATCCAATTGGTGCAGAAAATAGTTTTGATGCCAGAGTTCACTGGAGTAGGGGAAGACGAGATTGCCGATGAGACCAGCAAGATGAAGTCCCGACGGGAGTTGGCTTTAGTAGGACCCTCCAATGGTCAAGTTAATTCTCTGGCCATAAGAATGGAGTACTCAGGTGGTTTTAGAGTAGAGAGAAGAGTTTAGAAAGGAAGACGTATCTAGAAAATCTCTTATATAGGTGAAGCTAGCAATAGAATGTTAGTGATAGCCATAACAGAATGCTAGTAGGTCGTTCAGACCACGTGGAGTTTGTTATGAAGAGTGGACTATCGTTTGTCCTGACTTATAAGCGGTTGAATTTTATTTGTTGGAGTTTGAATGAGAGGTCAAAGATTTCTATGCTTGATGGCAAGCTATTCATGTTGGGAATGTAGAACTCAAAGTCAGACTGGCCAAACTTGAAAATCGACATTCAAGTAGCTGATGGCGGACTTGCAATTGAATTCTGCTGAAACTGCTTTTGATAGCTTTCAAAAGTTTGGCCATCTTTAAGATCGGTCGAGACTGGGTGTGGGCATTCAGACTAGCCTAAGAGAGGAGACGGTAGGGTCTTCAATAAGGACTATGGCCAGGCTCTCTTGGAGGAGCTCGATCGAGACACTAGAGATCCAAGATCGATTGGAAGCTAAGATGGATGAATGTAGACTCAGGGCTTCTTGCTGGTGCTACTCTATCCTCTGAGAAAAGTTCAGACTTATGTCACTGGAGAAATTCTTTTGTTAACTCAAGTTCGTCCGGTCGATGTCCTCGATGTAAGAGTGCCAAGATACCATTCATAAGGTGGAGTAGAAGAATTTGGCTGGAGAGCAACTTGGCTAGCCAGGGCCTCTAATGTGGGGGCTAATAAAATCAACTATTTGTGGTGAAGAAATTCGGCCGCCTTCAAGGTCGGTCATTGGAAAAGGTTGGGCCGTGCTGGGATTTGATAGTCGATGGAGTCCTACCATCTATCTTAAGTTAAAGATTAGAATTAGTTGAATGAAGGCTCCTTTCACTATTTAAGTTCATCCTGATGAAGTCCATCATGCCTTTGGCGGGTTCTGCATTCATTAAAAGAGAACTAAAGGTTGCAATTGAAAAGGTTGTCTAGTGTACATGGGCTGAAGGTCGACCTCTTTGAATTGGATTGGAGTATGAGAATAGCTTGGTTGAATTTCGATCATAGTAGCCATGATTCTAAGCGAAATCATATTGAGATCGGACGTCTTATTGGACTTCAGTGGGAGCTATTTTATCCCTAACATTTATATATATATATATATATATATATATATATATATATATATATATATATATATATATATATATATATATATATATATATGCATACACACACACATATATGTATGTATGTATGGATGTATGTATGTATGTATGTATGTATATGTGTATATATGTATGTATGTATGTGTGTGTGTATGTGTATATATACACGTACATATGTGTATATATATATATGTATGTATGTATGTATGTATATATGTATATATGATATACATGTACATACATATACATACATACATACATACACACATACATATATATATGTATATGTATGTATGTATATGTATGTATGTATGTATGTATGTATATACATAGATGTAGATATGACAAAAATAGAACAAAACCTATGTATACATGATCGTGTATGGTGTAGGATTTCTAGCTCTACTTTCAAAATTTTTTTAAAAAAATAATGTAGTAGAAATAAAAATTAATCTAATTAATTTTCTAAGCGCTATTGATCATATCAATAAATCCAGGATCTAATGTGACATATATGCATTAAAATCTAAAAATTAAATAACTAGTAGTAAAATAAGTTTACCACTACTTATGTTCAAAACATGATACCTTGTGCGGATATCCAAACACCATAATTTGATCACCTTTTAGGAGGTCCTCTAGTCGCGACGCAGCCACATAAGATGTCTGGCCTCCATAGATCGTCCACACAAGGCCCTGGTCCCGATCGGCTAGCTCGATGATGGATGCTTTTGATGGCTGAATCTGATTGAATGCCTTCGATCTTCCTCCATCAATTCTTTGTGATGCTCTGGATCAATAGCAGAGATAGAGAAGAGGTAGAGAAGGTTCTCTAGAAAATTTCATAAAGTTCTGACACTTAGAACTCACAAAAACACACCCTAAACCCCAGGCCAGAATCCTAGGGCAGCACTCTAAAAACCCTGTGCCACTCTCTATTTTTCTCTTCTCTCAGATTTTTTCTAAATTTTCTCATGTAGAAGGGGGGCTCACGCATGGAATGGCTTTCTCTCTTTTGATGTGCTCACATCCTACAAAAATCCCATGATTTATAGAGCGCCATTCAGTGTTGTGAATGCGTGGGAGAGATTAGATAGGATATGGTGGTTGTCCTTTCAAATTGAATCCCATTCGAATTTGAATGACCAACCACCCAGGTTTATCAATTTGGGGCATGGAGAAACCTAGATGTGTGCCTCTCTTTTACATGGAGAAACTTCATGAGAAACATTTTCTTGTAGAAAATAAGTGGGCACAGATAAGATGAGGTGGCGCAGGAAGACTAGTCAAACTAGTCCTAAATAAACCTTATCCAATTAGAGCAAGTCCAAAACAATTTGTCTAGGCCTAATTAGACTAGATTAAATTGAACTCATTTAGGTTTAATTAGGTTCAATTAAATTCTAATCAAATTAGGAATTGATTAAGCTTAACCTTTGATCAAATCAGGGAACAAACCTCCTCGGCGATTAGGTCATCACGTAACCTAATCGGGTCAAACCCAGCTAAATCCAACTTAATTGAACTTGATCCAAAACTCATTACTCCATCAAATTGAGTTAATTAGTAATCAAATTACTAATTAAGCCTCTCATAAACTCAGAGTCTAAATTCAGTGGGTATCCGGGCAATAGAGTTCCATCAAAATGAAATCCTTGATCGAAGAGTCCCAAACCAATAGGACTCTTGACCTCAGTGTCTCAAATGAATAAAACTCATGATCATAGAGTTCTAGACAAGTAGGACTCTCGATCATAGAGTTTTAGATAAGCAAGACTCAAAGTTTCAATGTAATAGGACTCTTGGTTGAAGAGTCCTAATCCAGTGGGACTCTTCATCAACCATCAAATCAGGTAGGAATCTCTAATATATGTGACCCCATATGTTCGAACCTAAGCTAATAGCATAGGAACCACTTTTTGTACCAATCAAAATGACCATCTAATAATGGTATCCGATATTTGGATAGATCAAATAGTCACAATCGCAACATTCAGAGCCTATGCGAATATGGTTACTGTATAATTCATCCTTTTGACCTCTATGTATAGGATGACACAGAGTTAAACTGCTAACTCTGATAAATGCATCCATATCGTGTTTCAATGTAATCAGTCTTATGACTCCTCACTAGGACTATCCTGACCAAGGCTTTGCTAAATTAAAACATAATTGAATGCAGCCCCTGAACCGGAGTGATCAATCCTATCTTGATTCACACATCGACTCCTCAAATACTTGACTATGCCTAGAAATCTTCTATCACTGAATTAAAAATTTAGGTAGTCAAGCACCATAGCATAGTAAGTTGCTTGAAAGTTATCATGGTGATCTCAGGTTCGAAGTGTTGGGAAAAGTATCCCAAAGCTAATCATCGCCTATTAATAGTTGAGCTATATTATAATTATAATTAATTTATTAATTAATAAAATATATTTTTAGTATTTTTCATCATAAGTTTTTATCTTCTAATGAACTTCATTATAGTGATGAAGTCCTTAGGACTATTTAAGTTTGATCAAGAGAGGATTTATCAATTAGTCCTTAAAACTGGTCATGACCAAATGATAGGCTATTAATAAGAATGACAGCGTCTATCAAGCATAGGTCGCTGTATGCCATATAGATTGGTTATCTTTTTAACTAAGAAGTATGGAGATACTGGTATGGCATATAGGTGAGATGTAGGGATACATCATCACTGAACGTAACCTACTCCAGAGCATTCTACTGTCGAGAATGTCTTTGATGGGATATAGGTATCAATGTTCCTTAGGTCTGAGATCACCTCAGTGACTTGCAAGCAACTCACTATACTTGGGTACCGGACTAACTAAATTTCTAATTCAGTAATGAAAAATTTTTGAACACAGTCAAGTACTTGCAAAATCAGTGTGTGATCAAGATGGAATTGACCACTTTAGGAGTTGGAAAAGAATATATCACTATATTTCAATATAGCAAAATCTTGGATAGGATAATCCATAAGATGGATACAGTATTTTAAAATACAATGTGGACAGTCTAATCAAAATTGACATTTGAACTCTGAGGTGTCCTACAAGCATTTTAGTCAAGAGGATGAATTATATGGAAACTATATCCATATGGGTTCTAAGGATGTTGTTCTACACATTAGACTTATCCGACCATCAGATACCATTGCTAGATGATCTCTTCGATTAGTATAGGAATTTATTTTTGTACTAGTGGCTTAGGTTCAGACCTATGGCGTTACACATATTTGAGTTCACGATCTGATCGGATGGTTGATCAACAATTAAGAATAGTTTTAGGTTTAAATGGTCAATATGATGGATGTTTAATCTAGTGCAAGTGCTATAGGAGAATCGATTAGCAATTGAATTGCTAATTAGCTTAATTTGATTAAGATAGAGGGTTGAGATTAGGTCTAATTAAGTATGATTTAATTATATTTAGTTTGGGCTTGATTGGATCAAGTTTAATTAGTTTATTAGATAAGCCAAGTGCAAGGAAGAACTAGTCCTAATTCAACTAGGACTTGGATCAACCCAATTTCTAATTTGATTAAAAAATTAATTTAGATTTAAATATAATTTAATCTAATTTAATTAAATTTTTAATTAGATTATGATCTGATTTAATTAGATTGGTTTACTTTTGGTTTAATTTGGTTTGAGGAACCAATTTTTGACCAAGTCATATATGAAATTCTTGTAGGACTAGGATTCCATCCTTGCACCACATTTGCCCCATGGCCCCCATGTCCCACACTCTCTCTATTTTGGCATAGAATCCTCTCTCCCTGATGGTTCATCCATGTCCACTCTCCTTCTCTCTCTCTTATTTGGAATAAGTTATGGAGCAAGTCTATAGAATGTAAGTTGTTGTGGTTTATTTGGACTCTATATGATAGAATCCGAACAAACTAAAATTCCTTCCTTTGTGCTGCCCCCCACCTAATTTTTTTTCTGGTTTTCTATGGTACAAAAAGAAAGTTTTTATGCACCTACCAGGTGGTCCATGTCGTGGGATGAGGAGGGGGCAACCAAGTGTTGGGCCCCCCAACAACTTGCCAAATATGGTCCTGCCTTGTCTAGGAATTTGACCTAGACAAGACTCTTTCATATCTCTATATATGGCTCATTTTGGTCTGATTTTTGGAGAGATTATAGATCATAAAGAGAGGTTTTGGGCATGTGAAAATCATAGGAAAAAAGTTCTTGGGCATTAGACTTTCATAGACACCAATCCAGGTGTCTAGGTGGGAAAAGAAAGAAGAAGAAGAGGGTCTTCTTCTAGGGTTTCTTTCATTCATCCATTTTCCTCCACTTTTGAGATTTTTTTAAGAGTGTCTCAGATGTAAAATTTTTTCTCTTCCTTCTAATCTTTGAAGAGTTCAAATCTAGAAGAAGAAAGCACTAGATCGACCGTCAAAGAAGGATCAGCACAATACTAGCATACCGTGCTGATTTTCTGCATCAGACTTCTGATCGGGGTTCGTGGGCTCTTGTGGATATTTCTTAGAGATCGGATATGTGTGTGACTTAAAACTTCATCCTTCAACTAGGATCAGCAAGTTAGAACATCTAACTTGTACAGGTAATATGGATCTGATCCTATCTTATATATATTTAATAGATCTAATGTAGATCTGTGTTGATGCAATCAACATCTTTTTCTCTATCATATATTTTTGATTTTTAATTTAATCTCATACCATAATTATGTAATAAGATATTGAATCTAGAATATTCTTTGATATTTATAAAATAAATTTTAATTTATTTTAATCTTTCACTGCTTGATCTTGAAAAAGTTTCAAGATCTGGTCCTGAAATCCTAGATCTACTTTCTTCAATTGGTATCAGAGCCTAGGTTCATTATTACATGATTATATCTGTGTATTTAGATTATTTCTTAGATTATATATAATTTATAATCTAATTATTAAATCTAAAATTAAAAATCATGATCACACGAACAGATTATAAGGTTGTCCTGCTGTAAGGTTGACCCCTTACAGTGGAAAGGTTGTCCTAGTTTGTATAGATCTATTTCTTATCAAAAATTTATTAGATATGATCTAATTTTATTTATGATTTATTAGGTTTAAAATAATTTTAGATCTAAAAATAAAAGTTTTAGATTGCATGGACTGATTATAAGATTGTCCGGCTGTAAGGTTTATCCCTTACAGTGGAGAGGTTGTTCTAATACGTGCTGATCTAAAACATTGATCATAAAATTTTAAATTAGATCTAAAAAATTTTATGATCTAATTATAAATCTTTTAATATAATGTTAATCATCATAAATATATTAGATTTGATCTAAGGTAATTTATAATTGATTGGAATTGAAATTATTTCAATTACATGAATCTATTTAGATTAGATCTAAAGTAGTTTCATACTTATCTTATTTGCATATTGATTATGAATCAAACATGCAACTTGGTTGGTAGAACCATGTTGCCCAGAGGTTGCAATCTAAGAGGGAGGGTGAATTGGATTCTTATAAATTTTATCCAAATTTAACTCTAAACAAAGTATGTGCTTTGATTTTAACTTAGGCGGTGTGGTTGAAATGTAAACAATATAAGCAGCAGCGGTTTTAGGATAAGCAAATGCTATGAAAAAATTTGAAAGCTAATCTAAACAAATAATAAAGCAAGTAAAGCAAAAGTTGAAAGCACAACACAAACACACAAGATTTTATACTGGTTCGGAGCAATCCACTCCTACATCCAGTCCCTAAGCTTCCATTAGGATTTTCACTATAATCTACTCTTGATTACAGTGTGTTTGTTTTCCTAAGCTCATAAGCAAATCTAGTTGATTTTCATAGGAGCACCAACCAAAACCTTATATACTAATAGTTTTCTGGTATCACTATTAACCCAGATGGTTTTTTGGGCTCACCAACTAAAATCTACAATATCCAATTCTGGACTTAGATGTGCCTAATCCTTAAGTTTCTTTTCCCCAAGAAACTTGTAAAGAAATCAAAAATATAAGTATGGAAATTCAGCACAGAAATAAAAATAGAAATGAAACTCTTTAAATCCCAATGAAGAAGCTAATGATGTGCTCGATCGAAGCTTGGCTTTTCTTCAATTTATACTTGAGAGGATGAAGAAGATGTTGGAGAAGATTGCTTCGAAGGCTTGCTAAAATCTATGCACAACTTTCCTCTTTTTTTTCTTTTCTTTGGATATTCAATGTTCCTCACCAAAAATAAAAAAATCTCTCTTTAAATCCCTTTTTTTTCTTTTCCAATTGAATCTCCATCTTTAAATACCTTTAGAGATGGTTGGAGTAAGATTTTTAGCCATTGGGAGCTCTGATATAGCCGTTGGGGTCGAAAAATAGCCATTGCAAAATTATCCATTGAAGGCTGTCCGCACAGAAAGAGACCTCTCGATTTTTCATGAGACCTCTCTCCAAATTTTGAGAGCTCTCAATTCTGAATCGAGAGGTCTCGTAGGGACCATGAGACCTCTCAAAAATCCTGCAAGACCTCTCGCTCTCAGGGCACAGAAACTAGGTTTCTATTGCCTGAGATCGAGAGCTCTCGAGATTCTCTCGAGACCTCTCGAAATCATACCAGAAGAGCACTTGGGGCATGTCAGTCCATTTGAGAGCTCTTGAAAAAATTTTGAGATATCTCGAAAACTGCTCCAAGGCTATTTTGATGATTTTTTTTGCACCAATCAAGAGGATTTGATTTTTATTTAATTTATACTTTATGTCTTCCTTATTTTGATCAAAGAGCTCTCTTTCTTGTGATCTTTGGAAGCTTAAGAAAAATCTTTTCTTTAAGAATCTTGACTTGATGAATTTTTGTAGATCTTTTCTTGAAATAATTCTTCAATTTAAATACCTAAAAATACCTACATCCACTCATAAATACATGGTTAAATACTCAAACACTCAAAGTTTGACAATCATCAAAATCAATCATGGGGTCAACAATCTTTCCCTTTTTTATGATGACAAAACTTTGAGTATATGCATAATAAAAATAAATAATGTATTTTCATATATTTTGCTAATATGTATCATAAAGACATAAAGTACTAGATCAAACACATGAATGCACACTTCATGAGTGTTCTCAATTAATCTTTAAAATATCAAAACTTTAATTTTTTTAAGCATCAATCCTTCAAGCATATACTCAACATACTTCTCCCTCTTTTTGACAACATCAAAAAGCTCATGAGAAGAAACAAGAAAAATTATTAAAATCAATATCAAAGTTTTAAATTGAGAGATATATCAAATTTATGAAGTCAAATCGAAGAATTCATCTCTTCTTTTAAAATAAAATAACTTTCTCTTCAAAAACTTAGCTTGATTTTAAATAATATAGACTCTCCCCCTTTGTAAATGAATATGACCTTTTTTAATCTAATTTTTAGATATATACTTTTAAGCTTTAAGAAAAATAGAGCTTTTCAAAGAATTTAATTACAAAATCAAGCATAGTATATATTTTAATATTCAATATTTTTTTTCTTAAAAAATTTTAGTCAATTAAGTTCGGAAAAGATTTGTATCGAGAATGTATCAAACAAAGTAAAATAAGCAGTATCAAAGCAATAGATAGATACATTTTTAAATTTATTTTTTTAAGTAAAAATTACTTCAATACAAATACTTCATAAGAATTTTGCAATGCACATTAGAAATTTAATATCAAATTTGAATTTTCAAATAAGTTTCAAACTTGAGTTTAAAGATTCATTTCTTAGAGTAAACATATGTTTTAAATTCAATTTCACTCCAAATAGTTATCAAGAACGATATAGCAATCAATTAAAGTAAATTAAATTAAATAAATACATGAAAGCCCAATTTAAGAAGATTATAAATTAATTGATTGAGAACTTAAGATCAAAAAATATTTATCTCAAAATAAATTAATCAAAATTTTCAATCAAATTAAGATAAAAAAATATTTCTTCTCTTATTTTGGAGATACCAAAAGTTTATTTTTCTTTTAATATTTCAATAACATTATCTCTCCCTATTTTTCATAATTTTGACTTGATTATTTTAGCTTACAAGTTTTCTCCCCATTTTTCTTTCAAATCAAGCATATTTAATATGAATTTAACTACTAAATTTAGATTTTCTAAAATTGAGAGAAATTTTTAATTTCAAAGCTCTTTTTAAAATGAATGATCTATTCTTCTTTAATATTTTTCCTCCTTATTTTAGCAAATAAAGTCATTTCTTTGAAAGATTGTCTTGATACCAATTAAACTAAAATTAAGACTAAATCATGATATTCTTGGTTCAATACCATTTAAAGATTAATTTATAAATTCAACTTGATACCAATGATTTTAGTTTTAAATTGATAAAGATGAATTGATTTAAATTAAATAGTTTTGAGAATTTTGAATGATAAATCAATTTGAATTGATATCAGCAAATTAATCAAGATAAATCATAAAAAAAATTTTAGTAATTCTTCAAAAAGATCATCATTTCCTTTTCTTAAGAAATATCAAGCAATTATAGGTTTAGAAAAGGTATGTACTTTTTAATTTATTTTAAATGATATCATATCAAATATATAGCTATGCAAAATTAGATTTGGAACAAAGATATTCTTTTCTTTTTGTTAAAAGATAAATCAATCAAATACATGGCAAATAGTGAGCTATTTGATACTAATTACTTAAAACTAAAGTCCTCTTTAAAAGTTTAGCTTTAATAATAAACAATAACTTTCTTGAAACATCTTGCTTGATATCAACTTCAAAAGATTCAAGATAACTATTTCTCAAATTTAATTTTCAAAATCATTCAATCAGAATAAAGTATGAATGTTCATCAAAAAATTTTCTTTTAAGAAAAAAAAAGACAAACAAATCAATAATCAAGAAAGATATTTAAATCAATTTAGAAAATCAAAAATTAATCAATTAGAAGAGTTCCAATAACCAAATAGGATAAGATCAAATAAAGAAAATCAAGTATGATCAAATCAAGAAGGATCTCGATAATGGTTCTATAGGATTTGGTTCAACTAGAAAATTTCAAGTTCTTAGAGGTAAACCTAAGATGCAATACAGATGACTACATCAAGCACTTAATTTTTATAATTAAATATTTTATTTTCTTCAATTAAGAATTTTTTAGATTTTGAAAGGATTTGCTTTTCTTCAGCTAAACTTTACTTTTCTTTCAAAAAAGCATCTTGCTCAATCAATATTTTATTTTTTTTCTTCAGCCAAAAGATTCTTTTCTTTTAAGAAATCTTCTTTTTTAATTAAAAACTCATTCTTTTCTTTAGCTAAAAGAAGATTTGATCTTTTAAGTTCTTTATTTTTGAGTCTTAATTTTTTTTAAAATTCATCCATTAAGTCATTAAAGGCTTCATATAATTTATCAAATGTAAAGTCGGAAGAATTTTCAGAATTTACCTCATCTTCATTGGTCATGAGGCAAAGATTTACAATGCTTTCTTCTTCTTTCTCATTTTTCTCTTCTTTGCTTTGCTCCCCCTTTATCAATGCCTTCTTTTTCTTTTCTTTCTTCTTTTTCTTTTTTTTTTTGTCCTTGTGAGCCATGAGATATAAGTTGGGGTAAGCTTTTTTGTCTTCTTGGGAGCTTGATATTTTTCTTGATTTGCTCCCTCATAAGTTCTTTCCAATTTCTCCCAAACTTGTTTTACTGAAATACAAGAAGAAATTAGATTGAACATATTTATATCTAATGAACAATAAAGCATATTTAAAGCCTTAGCATTTAGATGCATTAATTCTTCATCAACAAATAATGTATTTTGGGTGTGAGGGCCATTGATAATAATCTTCCATAGATTATAGTCATGTGATTGTACAAAAATTTTTATTTTAATTTTCCAATGTATGTAATTTGATTCATTTAACAGTGGGGGACGATCAATAGAATGGCCTTTATTCAAAAAGGATTCTATTTGGGTCGCCAAGATCTTTTACTCTTGATGGTTAGGTCAAAAATCAATAACAGATCACCTACTCTAATACCAATTGTTGCCTAGAGATTGCAACCCAAGAGGGAGGGTGAATTGGATTTCTTATAAATTTTATCCAAATTTAACTCTAAACAAATTATGTGCTTTGATTTTAACTTAAGTGGTGTGGTTGAAATGTAAACAATATAAGCAGCGGTGATTTTAGGATAAGCAAATGCTATGAAAAAATTTGAAAGCTAATCTAAATAAATAATTAAGAAAGTGAAGCAAGAATTGAAAGCACAACACAAACACACAAGATTTTATAGTGGTTCAGAGCAACCCACTCCTACATCCACTCTCCAAGCTTTTCTTAGAATTTTCACTATAATCTACTCTTGATTATAGTGTGTTCATTTTTCCAGACTCACAAACAAACCAAGTTAGTTTTCACAGGAGCACCAACCAAAACCATACACTAATAGTTTTCTGGGATCACTATTAACCCAATTGATTTTTTGGTCTTACCAATCAAAATCTATGATGTCCAATTTTGGACTTGGATGTTACTAATCCCCAAGTATTTTTTTCCAAAAAAGCTTATAAAGAAATCAAAAATATAAGTACAGAAATTCAGCACATAAATAAAAATAGAAATGAAACTCTTTAAATCTCAATGAAGAAGCTAATGATGTGCTCAATCGAAGCTTTGCTTTTCTTCAATTTGTACTTAAGACGATGAAGAAGATATTGGAGAAGATTGCTTTGAAGACTCGTAGAAATCTATCATTTAGTTGGATAATCATTAGAGGCCCAAAGGCCTGGTGCTTATCCGCTAACGAAATTATCATTCATAATATGATTTCTTGACCACGTCTCTCTAAATGATGATTAGGTTGACCAACCATAGTTGGGCTTAATCATCATTAGTTAGATGGACCAAGTATGATCATGTTAATGGTTGGACCTAACTAGGACTTTCAGTGAAGGCCCTAGTCTACTGAAAAGATACTTGGAGTAAAATTAAATTACTAAAAATTATTTAAAAAAATAATTGGTTATGAACCTATCCTTACATATATATGGCTTGATCAACCATAGTTGGACTTGTGTGCAGTCTATGTAGATTCTAGTATCCACTAAGAAATTAGAGTAATTTCTCAAAATGGAGGTAGAGGCTACCAGTTCAAATAAAATAGTGGAAGAATCTTTTGATTAGAGTCTAAATCTTTAGGTTTAATAAATTAGTTACTAATTAGGCTTTTGGTTCTTCTTTATGCAGTTAAACCCAAACTACAGTTGCTCCATTCACTGTTAGACAGTGATAAACTTATGAGACCCAACTTTGATAATAAGTATCGAAAGTTGAATATTGTTTAGCAGCATAAAGTGGTTCGTACTGGGGCCTCTATGTCTAGTTTAAACATAAGATCCAAGAATAACCTAGATCAGGCAGAATGCTTTTACTATAAGAAGTAGGGGCATTGGAAGAGGAACTGTCCTTAGTATTTTGATTCCCATGAGCCCAATAGGCTGAATAAGAGAGATGAGCAAGTAGTTACTGATCAAGAATATTATATGATAACACCTTATAATTTCTCTATTTGTGATACTTCTACTTGGGTATTAGATACTAAAAGTTTAGTCTATATTTGCAATATGTTGCAAGGACTTCAAATTAGTAGAAGATTTAAAAATAATGAGAGATTCCTAAATGTTGGAGATGGAAGGTCTGTTCCAGTTCTAGCTATGAAAATAGTTCAACTTATTCTCAATACTAATATCTTTTCTTTAAATGAACGTCATTATTGTCCTTCCTTTCTAATGAATATAATCTCTATTAGTCTTTTGGCCAAAGATGGTTATTATTTATCTATAAAGTGAGATTATTATGATATCATTATGAATGATGTTACAATAATGTAAGGATAATAAAGAAATGATACTTATATTTTATTACAACCTGTGAGTGTAATATACACTTCTAGAAAACATCCTAGATTAGATAATGTCTCTAATATCTACCTATGATACTATAGGCTAGGTCATATTAACAAGAACAGGATAAATAGGTTGATCCAAGAGAAAATTCTTGAAGTCAGTGATTATGAATCATTTTCAACCTATGAGTCCTGTCTTCTTGGAAAAATGACTAAGTCACCTTTTATTAGAAAAGATGAGAGAGCCACTGAGCTCTTAGGTCTTGTACATACCGATGTATGTGGACCAATGAGCATAGGTACCAGATATGGATATTTCTACTTCATTACTTTTATAGATAATCTATCCAGGTATGGATATATCTATCTGATGAAACATAAGTTGAATTCATTTGAAATATTCAAAAGACTTCAAAGTAAAATAGAAAAATAAATTGAAAAGAATATTAAAACTCTTCGATCATATCGAGGAGGTGAATATCTATCCAGTGAGTTCTTAACATATCTAAGAGAGAATGGGATTCTCTCATAGTGGACTCCTCCAAGAATACTATAGTATAATGGTGTATCAGAAAGAAGAAATCGAATCTTATTAGACATAGTTTGATCCATGATGAGATTTTCTAGTCTACTTATTTCATTTTGGGGTTATGCTCTTGAGATTGCATGTTATATTTTGAATAATGTACCGAGTAAATCTGTCGCAAAGACTCTATATAAGATATGGACTGAGCATAGGCCTACACTCTCTGACCTACGAGTTTGGAGATTTCTGGCCTATGTCAAACATTTGCATACAAATAAGCTTGGACCCCAATCTGATAAGTGTGTGTTTATAGGATATTTCAAAGAAAATAAGGGTTACTATTTCTATCATGTTGAAGAACAAAAAATGTTTGTCAGCCTTAAGACAATCTTTTTAGAAAAAAGATTCTTGGTGAAGGAGCTGCCTCTAAGATTGAACTTAATGAAGTTCAACAGATAGAAAGACCGACATCTGTAGCTGAACCTAAGTCGGATTTGATTAGATCAGATCTAGTGCCTAATGTACCTATACCATTAAGACGATTCAGTAGAGTATCGTATCAACCGAACAGATACTATTATTCTTTGGTCCAAAAATGGTAATCCCATCAAACTAGATGAGAATGATGAGGATCCAATCACCTATATGGATTCTATGCAAAGATCTAATTTCAAGAAATGGCTTGAGGCCATAAAATCTAAAATGAAGTTCATAAAGATCAACAATGTGTGGACATTGGTTGACCCATCCGAAGGAGTTAAACCCATTGGATGTAAGTGGATCTTCAAAAGAAAGAAGGACGTAGATGAAAAGGTGGAGACCTGTAAAGCCCATATGGTTGCTAAGGGGTATCATCGATGTTATGATATTGACTATGATGAGACGTTCTTTCCTATGGCAATACTTAAATTCATTCAGATAATGCTTGCGATAGCTATCCATCTGGATTATAAGATCTGGCAGATGGATGTGAAAATAGCTTTCCTAAATAGAGAGCTGACCGAAGAGGTATATATGATACAACTTGAGGGATTCACATCCATAGATGAGTTCAAGATGTACAAGCTTTAGAGATCTATTTATGGATTGAAGCAGGCATCTTAGAGTTGGAATATGCATTTTAATAAGGTGATCAAAATATATGGCTTCGTTAAGAATAAAGAAGAATCCTGCATTTACAAATGGACAAATAGTCTAACAATGGTATTCCTTGTCTTGTACGTGGATGACATTATCTTAATCAAGAATGACATCTCTATAGGATTTGATATGGTGCTTTCAAGCCTTGGAAGGCCAAAGGAGGAGCCAGGGTGTTGGCTTTGGGAGATTAGGATGGGTATGAATCCTAGGTGAAGGTGGCATGTAGTCCTGCACGGGCTCGAGGTTCAGGTTTGAGGACCTTGAGGAGACTTAATAGGTGCTCTGAAAACCTAGGATATAAGATGGAGCAAAGGAACAAAGCCAAGAGAAGAATCAGCCAAGACAAGGGGCTAACACATAGGCGAGCTGACTCGGATATGTAAGTTGAAGAAAAAACCTATTTTCTCAGCACAGGATCGTTCAGATCTAATTGGATCTGAAGAAATATTTTAAAAAATTATTTCTAAAATTCTAATTAGATCTGAGACTTCTCAAATCTGATCATAGATATCTGATATTAAAAGTTAAAAATAAAATTAAATCAGATTTAATTTTAAGTACCTGATTTGGTAATCTAATTATCCTGCAATGATCCTATTGATTCCTGAGGTTCTGGAAGGGGCCATGCATGTGCCTGGCCTCTACCAATATCCACTCAGGTAGGATCTAAATGTCTTCTCCTCATGAATCTTTTCTCTAAAAATTAGATCTAGATCTGATTTGAAAAGCCTTCAAAATGACTTCTGAGGGCAGCCTGTTCATCTTACGAACACCGCCGCATAGATGCTGAATCTTATGACAAAAATCTTGGACCTTTAACTTAGATTTGTGCCTAACATTTTAGTCATGTAGAAAAGAGGGAGAGAGAGGATAGAGGGGGCATGGATATCAGAGGGAAGGCTCCTTTGGATGTGAAAAAAATAAATAACATTGAGGCAATTTTGTGAGAAGAGTTCTTATACAAGACATAGCACCATAAAGAATTCCTTTTTTATCAAAAACCTTATTAATTCAGTCATTGGGATTCTTGAACCTAATCTCCATGAAAAATACCAAATTTCATCTAGTTTTGATGCCAAAAATCCATCTAGAAGGTGGCAGCATGAAAGGATAAGGAAGAGTCCATGTGCATCTTGGACTCTTCCCTTAAGAGTTTGATCCAAATCAAACTCTATCCAAACCTAGACTAGGCACCTCCAAAAATCACAAAATTTTGCACACCCAAAGTATAACTCGTGCCCTTCCAAAATTTAGAGTAAAATAATTTTTAGAGAATTTTCTAAAATTCTTTGATCATATGACCCTCAATTCTCTCAATTGGGTCAATTATTGACCCTAGTCCAATTGCACTAGGAATAAATTTAATTTTCATAATTAATCTAATCTAGACTTATTCTAGTCAGACAAAAGTAAATCCATTTAAGATATAGGAATGAGTCAAATCAAATTTGACTCGATTGTGATGAATCAAAAAAATTATAGAAAGAAAAAGTCAGGCTCGATCATGTGCTAGCATGATTACCTTGAATCTGATTGGATCTAATCAATCGAACTAGGTTAGCTCAATTGACGACATCCAAATCCAAATCCTTATTTGTATGATCCAGTTAGGTTTAATTCTATATGGTAATGAGACATGTCATGATCTTCATCATCGACATCATCGAAACATCTTTCGATGAACCAGAACTTTTCTAATTCATAAAATTAGAATGATCGATCATTAAAATCATTCTAATTGCTTCCAAAATCCACCAATGATACCTAGCAGTATATGATGGCAACCCATCAGAACTAAAAGTGAACCTCTTGGTGTAGCTACCTGTGTGATTAGGTTCTTCTATCTTGAGCCCCGATAGGATTAGGGTTAAGGTGAACTCGTCAAACCCAATATCTATCATATGAATTAATCATTCGATTCAAATCCTATCTAAAAACCTTATACAAACTCTTTCTATCATCTTCACTTTGCCATAGCCATAGGCTTATGGACTTGATTCTCATGATCATCATAGGGCTTCTCCTCATCTACCAAGATAGATAGATCCCTTATTGGTACAATCCAATTCCTACAATGAACGTATTATAGCCAACATACATCTCAGGGTTTCGAATGGCTAGGAGACTAAGTTATGGTGTAGTCAAACTACAACATCCTCAAGGTGAATTGCCGATGCACCTCAGATCAAAGAATCAAACACACTACTGCAACATCGAGCCAATCTTCGATGAGAAGGTAGGCTTCCTTATGAATGCTCGAGGTGGTCACGCTCAGTGCCCACATTTTCTAACGAGTACCTGTACTCTCGCTCCACTATCTCCACACCATAGACTCAAGATTTATCTACTCAAAGAAAGCGATCATACACCAACCTTCCAGATCAATCACCATCCTCGTGATGATCCTATGGTTGGAAGCAGTTTATGAGTTAATTATAAAAATTTATCTTAAATTTTTAACTCTTTGAAAATATGAATTGTCATTACCATTAACTCAAAGGATGTATCACATACACTTTAAATACACACTATGATAGAAAATATTTTTTTATTAATTTATAGACAAAATTACAAAATTATTCTTAGAAGTGTATTACAAGTATTAGCCAATCTGGCTTTTAGGGCACACATCTAACAAACTCCCACTTGATCTAAAGCCAATTAGCTATAAATCTAAGTCCCACCTTCTCAAGGTGGGCTTTGATCTTCTGCTGGCCTAAAGGTTTCATCAGTGGATCTGCCACATTATCCACGGAGTCGACTCTCTTAACCTCAACGTAACCCTTATTGAGATAATCATGGATGAGGTAGAATCGCCGCTCGATGTGCTTGCATGTCTGGTGAGACCTCAGCTCCTTAGCTAGGGCTATGGCATCATTATTATCGCAGTACAGAGGAACGGCATCTGATGACATCACTTTGAGTTCTATGGTGAACTTCTTGTACCAGAATGTCTCTTTTGCAGCTTCTGATGCAGTGATGTACTCTACTTCCATGGTGAAATTTGCTATCACAGTCTGCTTGGAACTCTTCCAACTGACAGCACCACCATTACATATAAACAGACTATCAGATGTTGACTTTCGATCATCTATATCAGACATAAAATTTGAGTCTGTATAACCCTGGACCTGGAGTTCTCTATTACCAAAAATCAAGAACATATCCTTAGTACTTAAGGATACATTTCACAGAAGTCCAGTGCTCTTCACCTGGATTCGATTGATATCTGCCGTGACACTCACAGCATGGGCGATATCAGGTCGTGTATATAGCATGGCGTACATGAGGCTCCCTATTGCCGCAACATAAGGGATCTTGCTTATGAGTTCAATCTCCTCAGGTGTGTTGGGACACATCTTCTTGGAGAGATGAATGCCATATCTGAAGGGCACCAATCCCCTCTTGGAGTTTTTTATGCTAAACCTCTTTAGTACCTCCTCTATGTACATCTTTTGTGAGAGATCCAGCATCCTATTCGGTCAATCCCTATAGACCTTAATTTCTAAAATAAAGGATTCCTCTCCTAGGCTTTCATAAAGAACTCTTTTGATAACAACATTTTAACTGTGGTCAACATTAAAATATCATTTCCAATAAGGAGGATGTCATCTAGTATAGTATGTGGAGGACAACAGCGCTCCCACTGATTCTTTTGAATACACATGGTTCCTCCTCATTCTTGATGAATCCAAATGATTTGATTACATCATTGAAATGAGCATTCGAGCTCTAAGATGCTTGCTTAAGTCCATAAATAGACCTTTGCAGCTTGCAGACCTTGTGATCAACATCACTGGATGTGAAACCTAGCGGCTATTCCATACAGATATCTTCCTCGAGATATTTATTTAAGAAGGTCATTTTCACGTCCATCTGTCATATTTCATAATCAAAATAGGCTGCAATAGCAAGCAATATGTGGATGAATTTTAGCATGGCTACTGGCGAGAAGGTATTCTGATAGTCAATGCCTTCAAGGTGACTATATTCTTTCACCACTAACCTAGCCTTGAATGTCTCTACATTCACATCTACACCTATCTTTCTCTTGTAGATCCATTTACACCCAATAGGTACTATACCTTCTGGTGGATCTACCAAGGTCCAGACTTGGTTGGAGTGCATTGAGTCAATCTCTAACTTCATTGCCTCTAACTATTTCTCAGAGTCGATATCTAATATCGCCTCGTCATAGGTTTTGAGATCATCACCATGAACCCCATTTTCCATGAGGAATATTTTTTCTATATCCTCTAAAATAATACCTAAGTAGCTTTCAAGAGGACAGAAAATTCTTTCTGATCTATGAGGTAGAGGAGGTAGTGATTGGACTAGCTCAATCTGATTGGGTTACATAGGATCCTTAGCTCATTGCTCTTGGGAGACTTTCTTCTCGAGCCTAATCTGCCTTTCGATGCCACCATCTTGAATAAACTATTTTTCAAGGAAGATGGCATGTCGACTCATAATCATATTATGGTCTTTCAGAGTGTAGAAATAATATTCTAATGACTCTTTAGAATATCCTATGATCAAGCTCTAAAGGACCTATACTCTAACTTGTCCACCTGTTATCTCTTGACATGAGTCGGACAATCCCAAATTCTGAGGTGACTCAGATTTGGTTTCTTACCATGCCATATCTCATACGGTGTGGTAGGAACGATTTTAGAGAAAATTCTATTCAATAAATATATAGCGGTCATTAGACTATGTCTCCAAAGAAACTCAGGGAGGTCCGTGAAGCTCATCATAGATCGGACCATATCTAATAAGGTTCAATTTCTTCATCCTAAAATCCTATTGAGTTGAGGTATTTTAGATGGAGTCCATTGAGAGACTATGCCATTTTACTTAAAATAGTCTAGGAATTTTCGACTAAGATATTCACCTCCTCGATCTGATCAAAGAATCTTAATGAATTTTTTGATTTATTTTTCTACTTCATGTCTAAATTCTTTGAACTTTTCAAAAGCTTCAGATTTATGTCGCATCAAATACACATACCCATACTAAGATAAATCATCGGTAAAGGTGATGAAGTAGGCATAGTTGCCTCTAGTCGGTACATCAAATGGACTGCACACATCAGTATATACTAGGGCAAGTAGGTCTGTGGTCCTTTTTCCATGTCCTACAAAAGGAAGCTTGGTCATTTTGCCATGAAGGCATGATTCATAAATTGGATATGACTTGAAAGTCAATGGACTCAATAGTCCGGATTTCTCCAATTTGTTAACCTTGTCTTCTGCTATATGTCGTAGCCTAAGGTGCCACAGATACCTATCATTTAGACTATCCCTAGGTCATTTTGCTCCTATGGCATTCACATTTTACTTGATATTAAAAATAGAAACATCAATATGTAACTGATAAAAATCATTTATATGGAAACCACTTGCAATTTTGTTTCTTTCATAAAGAATATTACAATGGTCCTTAAGAAAACTAATTACATTGCCTTTCTGTGCTAAACATGAAATAGAAATTAAATTTCTACTTGCTGCAGGCACATAAAAATAGTCTTTAAGAACTAAATCTAATCCTAACAATAATCATAGAGGATAGATTTTCACGACCACTGCAGCAACTCTTGCTCCATTTTTGATGCGTAGGATCATCTCACCATCCCTCAACCTCCTGCTATCCTTAAGATCCTGCATAGAAGTGCATAAGTAAGCACTAGAACCAAAGTCAAGCATCCAACTGAATGCAGAAGAAACCGTAAGGTTAGATTCTATAACGAGCATACCTCCAGAAGGACCTGCCTCCTTCTTGTTCTTTAGGCTGGCTAGGTACAAGGGGTAGTTCTGCTTCCAATGACTGTCTGTGTTGCAATGAAAATATTTTTCTTTGTCAGTGGCTTTCTTCTTCGACTCTGCCTTCTTCTTCTTCCCACCATCCACCTTCTACTTCTTCATGGACTTCTTCTTCTTTTCAAAAGATTTTCTCTTGGAAAAAGTCTACACCATAGTAGGTACTGAACCTTTAGAATCTTTCATAGAAAGCTCAGTAGTAACCAGCATATTCATAAGTTCTGTCAGAGTATTCTATAGTTTATGCATATGATAGTTCATGATGAACTGCCCATACACATCAATCAAGGATTGCATAATTATATCAATCTATAAATCCTTGTCCAACATGACACTGAGCTTCTCAAGCTCTTCTAAGTCCTTGATCATCATCAGATAATGATCTTAGACCGACTATCCATCATGCATTTGAGCCTTAAAAAGTCTTCTAGTGACTTGATATTTGGCTGCGTAATTTTATTCACCAAACAACTCTTGCAGGTGAGCCAACATTTGGCAGCTAGTCTTAATGTCTTCATATTGGCGTTGGAGCTCATCAGACATCGAGCCCAACATGTAATACCTGGCTTTGTTATCATCATATCTATCCACTTCTCTAGAGATGCTCTCTAATTAGCGGATGGATGGACTGGTAAAGTGGGAGGGTCCTATTCCAACACATGAGTCAACTTCTCAAAATTCAAAACAATTTTGAAGTTTCAGAGCCAATCCTTGAAGTTGGGTCCGGTCAGTCTATGGGTGTCCAGGGTTAGACGTAGACATTGTTCTGTAAAGAGTCAAAGTTTTTAGTTAAATTTTATAATTAGACTTAATAAATTTATTTAAAAATTTTATTTTTAAATAAATTAGGCTTCCACTATTTTTTTGGATCCCTATACTCCCTGGATAGAGATGCAAAAATCTTCGTGATCAATTGATTTCTAGTGGATGATGCGGTCCCACCAACTGGCTCACCACCTCACCTAACAGTTATTGGCGATGGATCAACCGATGAGTGAAAAACTCTTATCCAATGATTTTCTAATCATGGTGCACCTAATCCTAATTTTTAATTCATGAATCTCACCATGTCCAAAATATTGATCCACTCCTTAGTTAAGTCAGACCCACCATTTGTATGAATTAGATTTTTGATTGGATCCCTCACCATATCCAAAATATTGAGCCCAACCCATCCTCCAACCCGTAGCATCCAATGCCTAATAGATATGATTACATCTTTCTGATGCAACTGAGCCACTATAACTAGCCGAGAACAATCAACCCCAAAAAGGGCCCACACATCTTTAACGATGGAAGATCAATTGACTTAATCTTTTCTTAGAAAAATTCAATTTAGGTCTCTTAGACTTGACTCAGTCATAACAGTTATGATAAGCCTAGTGGCATGGGTTAGCTCGAACTATTAGCCACTTCAAATTAGAACTGGATTGACATAAATGGCCAGGTAAGTGAGACCAATGGAAGGGATGTGCCATTAACTCGACAAGAACATATTCAGTCGAGTAGCTCCTAATTAAAAATCAATCAATTATATCTGCCAAACTTATCGTAGACACCAAATTATTGAACCAAAACTAATCGGGTTAGCCTACAATCCAAGCTCGAACCACGAAGCCAAATTAGGTCTTAATTGGATCGATCACATGTGGCTGTGAGTCGACCTTGACTCAGACTTACAACATTGGGCTGGTTAATTCTAAGCACTTTTGATCCCACCTAACCAACTCTTGATTCGGTTTGATCAACCGCTAGACCTAATTGAGCTACCCAAGCATGAACCCAATTTTATGAAAATATCTTAGATCTGAAAATTCTCAATTTTATATTTAATTAATTTTATAATCTTAATTCTTAATTAAGTTTGGATTCATAAACAAAAAATATGTATCAAAATCCTAGGGGTTTAGGATCTAAAGTTTTGTAGAAAAATAAGTTTTGATTTTTGATTAAGGATGAATGTGCAGCACCCCTACACACCATAAGAACATCCCATTGAATGAAAGGAGAGGGCCTTTAAATCCTACTTTATTCTTATGACCGAATGGCCAAGGAGAATGCCTTAATCAAAAATATAATTGAAACTACAAAACTAGTTAGATCTAGATCATATATCACATATATAATTAATGATCTAACTAATACATGCTTTGCATACATCTCATGTATCATCACTAAATTAAACATGCATATTTTTTAGATCTAAAATATTGTATATAATATCTAAAAATATATTTAAATTTGATCATATCAAAATAAAGCTATTCTAGATAATTTATAGAACTATTCTATAACTAGTCTAAATATGCATCTTTTCATATCACATATGAATAAATCAAAAATTAAAAATTTTATTTTCTATTTTTTAGATCTAATTATAATAATTATAATATCAAAAAAATAAAAATTAAATAGATCTAAAATTATATTTAATTAAATTAATAATATGATTATACTAGACTATACATAGAACTATTCTATTCCCAGTCTAGTCATACATCTCATACATATTAGATCTAAATAATTTAATTTTAATTTTTTTTAGATCTAATCACATCTGATGTGATATCTAAAACTTTTTAATATTAGATCAAAAATAAAAATAAAATTAGATCTAAAATAGATCTAAAGAACTGCAACCTGGCTCTGATACTAGTTGAAGAAAAAACTTATTTTTTCAGCACAGGATCGTTTAGATCTGATTGAATTTGAAGAAATATTTTAAAAATTTTTTCTAAAATTTTAATCAAATCTGAGATTTCTCAAATTTGATCATAGATATCTGATATTAAAAGTTAAAAATAAAATTAAATCAGATTTAATTTTAAGTACCTGATTTGGTAATCTAATTATCCTATGATGATCCTATTGATTTCTGAGGTTCTAGAAGGAACCACATGCATGCCTTTTCTCTACCAGTATCCACTTGGGTAGGATCTAAATGTCTTCTCTTCATGAATCTCTCCTCCAAAAATTAGATCTAGATCTGATTTGAAAAGCCTTCAAAATGACTTCTAAGGGCAGCCTGTTCGTCTCAAGAACACCATCGCGTAGATGCTGAATCTTGTGCCAAAAACCTTGGACCTTCAACTTAGATTTGTGCCTAACTTTTTAGGCATGTAGAAGAGAGGGAGAGAGAGGATAGTTGAGGTTTGGATATTAGAGGGAAGGCTCCTTTAGGTATGGAAAAAATAAATTACATTGAGGCAATTTCATAAGAAGAGTTCTTATACAAGACATAGCATCATAAAGAGTCCCTTTTTTATCAAAAACCTTATTAATTCAACCATTGAAACTCTTGGACCTAATATCCATGAAAAACCTCAGATTCCATCTGGTTTTGATACCAAAAATCCATTTGGAAGGTGGCAGCATGAAAGGATAAGGAAGAGTCCATGTGCGTCTAGGACTCTTCCCTCAAGAATTTGATCCAAATCAAACTCCATCAAAACTAAGTCTAGGGATCTTCAAAAATCACAACATTTTGCACACCCAAAGAATAACTCATGCCCTATCAAATATCAAAAAATTAAAGCAAAATAATTTTTAAATAAGTTTCTAAAATTCTTTGATCATGTAACCCTCAATTCTCTTAATTGGGTCAACTATTGACCCTAGTCCAATTACACTAGGAATAAATTTAATTTTCATAATTAATCTGATCTAGACTTATTCTAGTTAGATAAAAATAAATCCATTCAAGATACAAGAATAAGTTAAATTAAATTTGACTTGGTTGTGATAAATCAAAAAAATTATAGAAGGAGAAAGTCAGGCTCAATCATGTACTAGCATGATTATCTTGAACCTTATTGAATCTAATCCAAATAAATCGAACTAGGTTAGCTCAATTGATAACATCCAGACCCAAACCCTTGTTTGTATGATCTAGTTAGGTTTAGTTTTGTATAGTAATGAGACATGTCATGATCTCCATCATCGATATCATCAAAATACCTTTCGATGGACCAGAACTTTTCTGATTCATACTACTAGAATGATCGATCATCAAAATCATTCTAATTGCTCCTAAAATCCATCAGTGACACCTAGCAGTATATAGTGGTAATCCATCAGAACTAAAAGTGAACCTCTCGGTGCAGCTACCTATGTGATTGGATTCTTCTATCTTGAGCCTCGACAGGATTAGGGTTATGGTGAACTCATCAAACCCAATATCCATCATATGAATTAATCATTCGATTCGAGTTCTATATGAAAACCTTATAGAAACTCTTTCTATCATCTTTACTCTACCATGGTTATGGGCTTATGGACTCGATTCTCATGATCAATATAGGACTACTCCTCATCTACCGAGGTAGATAGATTCCTTATTGGTGTAATCTAATTCCTACAATGAACGTACTATAGCCAACATACACCTTAGAATTTCGAATGGCTAGGAGATCGAGTTATGGTATAGTCAAACTACAACACCCTCAAGGTGAATTATCGATGCACCTTAAATCAAAGAACCAGACACACTACTGCAACATCGAACCAGTCATCGATGAGAAGGTAGACTTCCTTATGAATGCTCGAGATGGTCATGCTCAGTACCATCATTCTCTAACGAGTACCTATACTCTTGTTTTGATGTCTCCACACCATAGACTCAAGACTCATCTACTTAAAAAAAGTGATCGTACACCAACCTTCTGGATCAATCACCATTCTCGTGATAATCCTATGGTCGGAAGCAGTTTATGAGTTAATTATGAAAATTCATATCTTAAATTTTTAATTCTTTGAAAATAGGAATTATCATTATCATTAACTCAAATGATGTATCACATATACTTTAAATACACACTGATAAAAAATAATCTTTTTATTAATTTATAATCAAAATTATAAAATTGCCCTTAGAAGTGTATTATAAGTGTTAGCCAATCTTGCTTTTAGGGCACACATCTAACAATATAGTCAAGCCAGCTCGAGCTGAGATTGAGCCAACTCGGGGTGCAGTCAAGCTGGCTATCTCAGGCAGATAGAAGATAGGGTTCGGATGAGATGCAGCTGAGCTAGCTTGGCTCCTGACAGAGCCGGCTCGATGGTGGCGAACAATACTAAACAAAATTTTCTATTTGGATCTAGGATAGGCTTTTATCCTAAAGTCTTAAGGTCTAGAGCAATAAGATCTTAAGGAAGCTAACTCATATATGGGTCAAGTTCAGATCTAGCAAATGAAAGCATGTAAGACATATGTACATGGGCTCGATGAGTACTTTCATGTATTAGATTAGCCTAGGAGAGTTTTTCAGTTGGAATTTTTATTAGGATTTATGTGGTATAGCAAAAATTCTAGAATATATAAATTCAAATATTGTATCTTTACAAGACAGTCGAATATAATGAAGCTTTTCTTCCTAAAACTCTCTACTCTTCTCTCTCTGGTTCCAACTTTAAGTCCTAGGTGCCAGCCATCTACTTTGTTCTTCTTCTCTCCAACAATTGATATCAATGAGGTACCAGGATCCAACAAGTGGTATCAAAGCCTGGTTGAGCGTGGAGGAAGAAGATCATATTTCAGCAGACATCAGCAGCGAGGTTCAGATCTAAAGGCTTTCTCTAGGCTTCATGAGGAAGAAAGAGATCATAAGGCTACTGTCCACCATCCCTAGTCAAGATAATTTTTCAGATCCATCTGTTCGCTATTTTTTATTTGTACGATCATGAAGAATAGTAGGTTGAAGGTAAGATTTGAGAAGTTTGATGAAAAATAAATTTTACGATGTGAAAATGTTAGGATAGAGAATCAGTTGGTTCAGATGAAACTAGATTCGATCTTTGAAGATAGGTTGGAGGAGATGACAGACAAGGAGTGGGTGTCCTTGGAGAAAAAGATATGTGCCATGATTAGGACTTGTCTGGCAAATGAGGTATTGTATGGCGTATTGGTGGAGAAGACACCCAAGGGTTTATGGTTCAGGTTACGCCAATTGTACAAGGAAAAAAACATGTGCAACAAGTTGATGCTGAAGAAGCAACTGTACAACCTTCGAATGCAAGAAGGCAAGGATGTTGCGGGGCATATTCAGTGATTCGATCGGATGAGCATGAATTTGCTCAACATTAGGATGCATCTCGAAGAGGAGAACAAAAGTTTATTGCTACTATGTTTGCTATCTGGAAGCTTTGATCCATTGGTTATGATGTTGCTGTATGGTAAGGAAATGCTAGTGTACGAGGAGATCGTATCAGTGCTAAGGTCCAACGAGCAGTGAAAATGGATGGCGAAGAGGAAGATCTTCCAAGAGGGTCTTGTGGTTTCAAAGAGGCCCAGGCAAGGAAAGAAGGGTCAGTGAAGGGGCAGCAAGGGATCTAAGAGATGCTTCAAGTATGGTCAAGCAGGACACTTTAAGTGAGAATGTCCGCTTTGGAAGAAGTGCAAGAAAGAAGAAAACTCAGATTTTATCAGTTTAGTCACGGCAAGTGAAGAGTCAGATGAGCTCTTGGTAGTCTCAAAGGAGCCCATGGGACGTGGTGTAACTAAGATGGTTTCGGATAGGTCTACGGAGTGTAGAGGATCCGAAGGGATAGTGATGATGCTCGAGGCATAGCGGTAGGTTCAGTAGTACAGCGTTGAGTGGTTGTCCTCAGGGAACTCGATTATAAAGTTGACTTCTATGGCATAAGGAGGATTTTGGTTTCAGGTGGAGCACTGGATAGAGATGGCTTCACAGATGAAGAGAGATGTGACACGAGTTGAGAGCCGAGGAGTGCAGAAGGACCAATATCCTAGCACCAACATCGAAAATGCACTGTTCTAGGTGGAACAGCATGTGCGGGATGACAAGCAAAGTTCTGAGGAGATCGTGTCAGGGTATGTAGCAGGCACTAGCATAGGATTGCTACAAATTCTTCAAGAAAGTCTAGGATAGTTGATGCGGCTGCCAAGCAAAAGGATGCTTATAATGAAAGGAATATACCCTCAAGCCAATCAATTTTTGGGCTGTTCTTTATCTTCCAAACTCATGTAATGATATTTTAAAATAAATAAAAGCATTATTTCATCATATACAATGTCTTATTATTTATTTAAGATTATGATGAGCCCCATAAATTAAGGCTATGGTTTTAGGATTATCATGAGATCATACCAGTGAGATCTAAAATCTTAAAACCCTAATTTAAACATTCCTGGTCAATGGAACATTGAGTTGGGGATCAATGTTTCTAGTAAGACTAGCACATCTTTTGTATGCTTAATTGAGAGGGTGATTGATCTCACAATCATCTGTGTATGACACTAATACAAAGATGTGAGTGCTCATTAGAGAATGAGTTCACTGAATTGATCCAAGTTGAGAATATCTAATGGAGTCTTATCTACATGTCAATAGATGGTTCTCATAGTGGAATTGTACATATAATCCTTTGACCTGAAACTACCATAGAATCTTATATATATGAATCCATATTTTGGTTCATACTCATTCATGACTCAGTCATGTATGGGATGATCTGGATATGGTAGATTATATATAAAGGTTGTGAGTAGGTTAACATGGAATCGATCACTCCTGGTAAAAGGAAATAGCATCCTACGTACTTCAAACAAATGATGATTTAGGAAGACTTTGATCAAAGCATGATGAAAATTAGAAATAATTTCTAATATTTTATTAAATGAATTATCATCATAAGATTGAAAGAGAAATGAATATGATATTGGGATTGACATATTTCCATACCTAGAGTCATATTTAGGATGCAGGGAGATCAAAAGATCTAGTTGCATGATAATTTTCACTAAAGGGTATTTTTGGTATTTCCATCAAAATTTCATATCTTTTGGAAAGTCACGATACATTGCTATACATCAATCATTTCTTGTGGGTTCGATCAAATTAAAATTTTAATTTGATCATTAAATTAGAAAGTGTTCTAAATTAAGTCAAAATGGGTTGGCTAGTTTTGACCTAAATCAATTTAGTTGAGTTCTAACCAGATTAGGTCAAATCATACCCAGACCCACTGCTGGCTAGATGTGCAACCCAATGGGTCACACACAAAGAGAATTGATTAAGGATCTAATTGGATTAGACCATGTTTGCAAGATGAACATGCTAGCACATGTAGCAAATCCTAGCACCTAGATTCGAATCTACTTCTGATTTGGGCTAATTAAGGTCCGATTTGAGCCAAATATAATTTGGTCTTGAATTGGATTAACCTAGACTGATTGGGCTTTAGTTAGGATGCCACATACCAGAATCCCATGTGCCAGAGAGTTTCTCTCTTGCGCGTGGGAAGTCTTTCATGCGCAAAGTATTTTTGGCGCATGGGATTTAGTTAGCACCTACCTTCTTTGACTTTTCCTATTTGTTATATCACGTAAATTTTTTAAATAGATATGGACATGAGATATGGGGCACAAAAGAGTCCTTCTATAGATGAAATACTCCATTATTATTTTGAGAAGGGACTCTTTGTCGCCTATGAATACTTGCTGCCCAAGACTCCTTGCCGCCCTCTTATCCTTGACGCCTCTTGGACTTTGACTATTCAAAGTTCATCTCCACGCCTTCTTGCTGAATGGGCATCCCATTTTAAAGCCATTGGATGGCCTTTTTATCTGATCTAATAGATGAAAATGATGGCGCCAAGAATGAAAGCCCATGACTCTTCATAAATAACTTACGTAGAATTAGTCCAAGAGTCCTTCTGCTTTAAGGCACCTCTTGGACTAAGTCTACATGATGTTATTTGATGAGGTGTGAGATTGGCTGAAGGGACATGAGATGATTTTTTGAAAGGGTGCAAGAAAATGTGTTGGCATCCTTACGTACATTATAAATAAGGGTGCGCACCAAGAGTCCAGGAGGAGTGGAAATTATCTTTTTTTCTTATAAGTGTTTTCTATTGTCCAATTTTTTTTTCTTCCCTTCTCTTATCTAGATCTTGTCCTTATAAGGATTAGAAGTCATCTTAAGGCAAAGAGATTAGGAAAAAAATTAAGAAGACAAGAAAAAAGAAAAAAAGGTAAGGAGAGGCAAGAAAGGTGACATAAAGGCTAAGGAAGGTCTTGCTTTTAATTAAAATTCTTATTATTAAAATTTTAATTATATAAATCAGAGGTGCTGGTGTCTTGATCAAGTCTCCGTGTGGATCAATGTTGGAGGGTGAACTTGTGGGCACCTGGTGGAACCCCTGACGGACTGCTGCCAATAATTAGGAAGAATTTAGGGTTTAACGATAAGAGGTATATTTTAATACTTTCTTTTGTATTACAAATGTATGTTATATGATTTAATTGCTAATAAGGTGAACCTAGGTTTCGGGTTTGGTTTGTATGATTTCATAATTTTGCTTTGAAATCCATGCTTCTGCTCTGTACATCAATCCTGTCATACAACTCTAAGGGTGGTGCATAGGAGCAAGCCAAGGTCTTCAGTGGTGGAGGTGATCATCTCAAAGGCTTCAAAGAAAGCTCAGCAATTAAAGAAGAATGGCGGTAGTATGGTGTGCACAAGTAGCTATCAGGGCATGCATCGATAGCGGGTTCATGCAAAAAAATATTGCCAAGTGTGCTAAGGCTTGGAAGTACCAAGATGAAGATTGTAGGATTTGATGTCGTGCTCCCAAGCCTTGGGAGGCCATAGGAGGAGCCAGGATGTTGGCTCCAGGAGACTAGGATGAGTGTGAGTCCTAGGGCTAGGATAGAAGTTGTTCTAGATGAAGGCAGTGTGTAGCCCTGCATGAGCTCGAGGTTCAACTGCGAGGATCTTCAGGGGGCTTGGTAGATGCTCCAAAAACTTATGACACAAGATGGAGCAAAGGACCAAAGCTAGGAGAAGAATCAGCCAAGACAAGGAGCTAATACATAGGCGAGCTGGCTCGGATACGCAGTCGAGCTGGCTTGGGGTGCAGTCGAGCTGGTTGTCTCAGGTAGATAGAAGATAGGATTCAGATGAGATGTAGTGGAGCTAGCTCGGCTCCTAATAGAGCCAGCTTGATAGTGGCGAATAGAACTAGATGGGATTTTTTATTTGGATCTAGGATAGGCTTTTATCCTAAGGTCTTAAGGCCTAAACCAATAAGATCTTAAAGGGGCTAACTCATGTATGGGTTGAGTTCAAATCCCGAGGATGAGAGCATGTGAGACATATGTACATAGGCTCGGTGAGTGCTTTCACGTATTGGATTAGCCTAGGAGAGTTTTCCAACTGGGGTTTGGATTTATTAAGGTTCAAGTGGTATAGCAGAAATCCTAAAGTATATAAACCCAGGTATTGTATCTTTACAAAAGAGTGGAATATAATTGAGCTTTTCTTCCTAAAACTCTCTACTTTTCTCTCTCTGATTCCAATTTTAAGCCCTAGGTGCCAGCCATCTATTTTATTCTTCTTCTCTCCAATAATTGATTCAAAGAGGTACTAGGATCCAACAATCCCCGCACTATAGAGAATAAAAGTTTGGTTATCATCCCAGTTCTCCATGAAGGACTTGGGTGAAGCATCCTATATCCTAAGAATGAAGATCTATAAGAATAGATCTAAAAGAATGCTTGGATTATCCCAGTCCAAGTATATACATAATAATGCTGAAGAGATTCAGCATGAAGAATTTCAAAAAGAGCTATCTCCTGATAGACCACGAAATTCTCTCTAAGAAAGATTATCTGACAACTCCTGAAGAGAGAGAACATATGAGTAGAGTCCCATATGCTTCAGTAATGAGATCTATCATGTATACCATGACATGTACGAGACCAAATGTGGCATACTACTCACTAGAAGTAGTGAGTAGATATCAGTCTAATCTTGGAGAAAACCACTAAAAAGTGGTTAAAGCTATCCTTAAGTATTAGAGAAATACTAAGGACAAATGGTTGATTTATGTTGAGTCAGATCTGAAACTTATGGGATTTACAGACTCCAGCTTTCAATCTGATCATGATGATAGTAGAAACATGTCGGAAATATCTTTACTCTGAATGGTGGAGCCATCTACTGAAAGAGTTTCAAGCAGCATACTGTGGTAGACTTTATTTGCGAAGCAAAGTATATCATAGCATTAGTGCCATGAAGGAAGCTATGTGGCTGAGGAAGTTCATCATCAAGCTCAAAGTAGCACCCTCCCTAGATGGTCCAGTCTTGCTCTATTGTGATAGCACCGGTGCCATAGTTCAGGCGAAGGAACTGAAGGCATACCAGTAGACGAAGAATATTCTATGCCGCTTCCACCTAGTCCGAAAGATTATGGATCGAGGTGACATCGATCTTCAGAAGATCGATCAAAAGAAGAACCTGATCGACCCCTTTACTAAAGTCCTAGCAATTAAGGATTCGACGACCACAAGTTAAAGATGGATATTAGATACTGTGTTAAGTGGCTTTAAGATAAGTGAGAGTCGTTGGAAAATGTATCTCAAAGTCAATCATCAATCTATTGATAATTTAGCTATATTATAATTATAATTAATTTATTAATTAATAAAATATATTTTTGGTATTTTTTATCATAAGTTTTCATCTTCTAACAAACTTCATTATCATGATGAAGTCCTAGGACTATTTAGGTTCGATAAAGAGAGAATTTATCGATTAGTCCTTAAAACTATTCATGACCAAATGATAAGCTGTTAGTAAGGGCAACAGCATCTATCGAGCATAGGTCGTTGTATAACTTATAGGTTGGTTGTCCTCTTAACCAAGGAGTTTGGAGATACTGATATGGCATACAGATGAGATGTAAGAGTACATCATCACTGAACATGACCAACTCTAAAGTATTCCACTATCGAGAATATCTCTGATGAGATATAGGTATAAGTGTCCCTTAGACTTGAGATCATCTTAGTGACTTGCAAGCAACTCACGTACTTTAATACCGGACTAACTGAATTTCTAATTCAGTAATAGAAGATTTTTAGGCACAATCAAGTACTTGAGAAGTCGGTATGTGATCAAGATGGGATTGACCACTACAAGAGTTAGAGAAGAATGTATCACTATATTTCAATATAGCAAAATCTTGGTCAGGATAATCTATGAAATGGATTTGGTATTTTGAAATACAATGTGGACAGCTTGATCAGAGTTGACAGTTGAACTCTGAGGTATCCTACAAGTATTTTAGTCAAGGGGATGAATTATATGGAAACTATATTCATATGGGTTCTAAGGATGTTGTTCTACAAATTCGACCTATTCGGCCATCGGATACCATTGCTAGATGGTCACTTTGATTGATATAAAAATTTATTTCTATACTACCAACTTAGGTTCAAACCTATGGGGTCAAACACATTTGAGTTCATGATTTGATCAGATGGTTGATCAACGATTAAAAATCATTCTAGGGTTAAACGATCAATACGATTGATGCTTAACCTAGTGCAAGTGTTACAGGAGGATCGATTAGCAATTGGATTGTTAATTAGCTTAATTTGATTAAGCTAGAGAATTGAGATTAAGTCTAATTAAATATACTTTAATTAGATTTAGTTTGGGCTTGATTGGATCAAGTTCAGTTGGTTTATTAGATAAGTCAAGTATAAGAAAGAACTAGTCCTAGTTCAACTAGGACTTGGGTTAACCCAATTTCTAATTTGATTAAAAAATTAATTTAAATTTAAATATAATTTAATCTAATTTAATTAGGTTCTTAATTGGGTTAGGATCAGATTTAATTGGGTTGATTTACTTTTGGTTTAATTTGGTTTGAGAAACCAATTTTTGACCAAGTCATATATGGAATTCTTATAGGACTAGGATTCCATCCTTGCAAGACATTTGCCCCACGCCACCCATGTCCCACACTCTCTCTATTTTGGCATAGAATCCTCTCTTCCTGATGGTTCATGCATGCCCACTCTCCTTCTCTCTCTCTTATCTAGAATAAGTTATGCACCAAGTCTATAGAAGGTAAGTTGTTGTGGTTTGTTTGGACTCTATATAATAGAATTCCAATAAACTGGAATTCCTTCCTTTGTGCTACTCCCCACTTGATTTTTTCCTAATTTTTTATAGTAGAAAAAGAAAGTTTTTATGCACCTAACAGGTGGTCCATGGCATGGGATGAGGATGGAGCGCCCAAGTGTTGGGCACCCCAACAACTTGCCAAATATGGTCCTATTTTGTCTAGAAATTTAACCTAGACAAGACTCTTCCATATCTCCATATATATGGCTCATTTTGGTTTGATTTTTGGAGAGATTATAAATCATAGAGAGAGGTTTTGGGCATATGAAAATCATAGGAAAAAGATGAAGAAAAAATCTTATTTTCCACCATAGGATCGTGCAGATCTGATCAGATCTGAAATAAATCTTTTTAAAAAATTCTTAAATGATCTGATTAAATCTAAGAGTTCTCAGATCTGATCATGGTGATTTAATATTAAAAATTAAAATAAAAATTAAATTAGATTTAATTTCATATCTTGTTTGGATAATCTGATTATCCTACATTGATCCTGATATTTTCTGAGGTTCTGGAAGGAGCCACGCATGCGCTTGGCCTCTACCAGTATTCACTTGAGAAGGATTTGGACGTCTTCTCCTCATAAATCTTTTCTTTAAAGATTAGATCTAAATCTGATCTGAAAGTCCTTCAAAAAATTTCTGAAGGTAGCATGTCCGTCGCACGAATACCATCGCATAGATGCTAAACTCTTCACAAATTTGATTGGATCTTCTTCTCAAATTTATTCCTAACATTTTAGGCATGTAGAAGAAAGGAAGAGAGAGGATAGAGGTGGTGTGGGATATCTAGAATGGCAGCCTTTGGGGATGAAAAATATTTCTACATGAAGAGCCTTGGCGCAAGGGTTCTTATACAGAAGCATAGAACCAAATTAGAGTCCCTCTTTGACCAAAATCCTTTGTTTTCCAACCATTGGGATTCTTGGACCTAATCTCCACAAAAATCTCCAGATCCCATTTGATTTTGATGCCAAAAATCAATCTAGAAGGTGGCAGCATGAGTAGATAAGGAAGAGTCCACTGCCCCTAGGACTCTTTCCTCAATAGTTTGATCTAAATTTAACTCTATCATAACTTAGTCTAGATATCTTTAAAAATCACAAAATTTGGTACACCCAATGTATAATTCATGCTCTATCACATATCCAAAAATTAGATTAAAATAATTTTTAGAGATTTTTCTAGAAGCATCTGATCAGGTGTCCCTCAATTCTCTCAAATAGGTCAACTTTTGATCCTAGTCCAATTTGACTATTAATGGATTAAATTTCTATAATTAATCTGACCTAGACTTATTCTAATCAGATGAAAATAAACCCATTTAAAATCCAAGAATGAGTCAAATTAAATTTGACTTGGTTGTGATGAATCAAAAAGATTTTAGAAGGAGAAAGTCAGGCTCAATCGTGTGCTAGCATGATTACCTTGAACCTGATTGGACCTAATCCAAATCAATCGAATTGGATTAGCTCAATTGATGACATCTAGACCCAAATCCTTGTGTGTATGATTTAGTTAGATTCAATTTTGTATGGTAATAAGATATGTCATGATCTCCAACATCAACATCATCGAAACACCTTTTGATGGACCAGAACTTTTCTGATTCATACAATTAGAATGATTGATCATCAAAATCATTCTAATTGCTTCTAAAATCTACTAGTGACACCTAACAGTATATGGTGGCAATCCATCAAAATTGAAAGTGAACCTCTCAAAGTAGTTATCTGTGTGATTGGGTTCTTCTATCTTGAGCCCTGACAGGATTAGGGTTAAGATGAACTTGTCAAACCCAATGTCCATCATACGAATTAATCATTTGATTCGAATCCAATGTGAAACCCTAATAGAAACTCTTTCTATCATCTTCACTCTGCCATGGCCATGGGCTTAAGAACTCAATCTCATAATTATCATAGGCCTACTCCTCATCTACCAAGATAGATAGATTCTCTTATTGGTGCAATCCAATTTCTACAATGAACATGCTATAGCCAACATACACCTCAAGATTCAGAATGGCTAGGAGACTGAGTTATGGTGTAGTCAAACTATAATACCCTCAAGATGAACTATCGATGTACCTTAAGTCAAAAAACCATACACACCGCAGCATCGAGTCAGTCATCGAGGTGGTCACGCTCAGTGCCCTCGTTCTCTAACAAATACCTATACTCTCGCTTCAGTGTCTCTACACCATAGATTCAAGATACATCTATCCTAAGAAAGTGATCGTACACCAACCTTCCAAATCGATCACCATCCTCATGATGACCCTACGATCGGAAGCAGTTTATGAGTTAATTATGAAAATTTATGTCTTAAATTTTCAACTCTTTAAAAATATGAATTGTCGTTACCATTAACTCAAAGGATGTATCGCAGACACTTTAAATACACACTATGATAGAAAACTATCCTTTTATTAATTTATAGTCAAAATTATAAAATTACCCTTAGAAGTGTATTACAAGTGTCAGTCAATCTAGCTTCTAGGGCGCACATCTAACAAACTCCCACTTGACCTAAAGCCAATTGGCTACAAATCTAAGTCCCATCTTCTCAAGGTGGGCTTCAATCTTCTATTGGCTTAATGGCTTTATCAGTAGGTCAGCCGCATTATCTGCAATGTCGACTCTCTTAACCTCAACGTATCCCTTCTCGAGGTAATCGTAGATGAGGTGGTATTGCCGCTCAATGTACTTAAATTTTTGATGAGACCTCGGCTCCTTAACTAGGGCTATGGGGCCATTATTGTCGCAGTATAGAGGAATGGTATCTGATGGCATTACTCTGAGCTCTATGATAAACTTTTTATACCAGAATGTCTTCTTTGTAGCCTCTGATGTAGCGATGTACTCTGCTTCCATAGTGGAATCTACTATCACCATCTGCTTGAAACTTTTCCAGCTGACAGCACCATCATTACAAATAAATAGACTTTCAGATGTTGACTTTCGATCATCTATATCGGATATAAAATTCAAGTCTATATACCCCTAGACCTGGAGTTCACCATTATCAAAGACTAGAAACATATCCTTAGTCCTTCTCAAGTACTTAAGGATATATTTCATAGAAGTCCAGTGCTCTTTGCTTGGATTCGACTGATACCTGCTCGTGACACTTACAGCATGGGCCAGGTCATGTACATAGCATGGCATACATGAGGCTCCCTATTGCTGAAGCATAAGGGATCTTGCTTATGCGTTTAATCTCCTCAGGTGTGTTAGGACACATCTTGGAAGAGATGAATGCCATGTCTAAAGGGCATCAATCTCCCTCTTAGGAGTCTTTCCATGCTAAACCTCTTTAGCACCTTCCTCTATGTACATCTTCTGTGAAAGTCCTAGCATCCTATTCGGTCTATCTCCTATAGATCCTTAATTCCTAAAATAAAGGATGCTTCTCCTAGGTCTTTCATGGAGAATTCTTTAGGACAACCACATTTTGACTGTGGTCAACATGAGAATATCATTCTCCAATAAGGAGGATGTCATCCACGTACAATACGAGGAAAGACAACAGCGCTCCCACTGATCCTTTTTGAAAACACATGGCTTCCTCCTTCATTTTTGATGAAATCCAAATAATTTGATCACATCATTGAAATGAGTGTTCCAGCTCTGGAGATGCTTGCTTAAGTCCATATATAGGACCTTTGCAGCTTGCATAACCTTTGTGATCATTATCACTGGATGTGAAACCTAGCGGCTGTTCCATATAGATATCTTCCTCAAGATATCCATTTAAGAATACCATTTTTACATCCATTTGCCATATTTCATAATCAAAATAGGCTGCAACAGTAAGCAATGTGCAGGATGGATTTTAGCATAGCTACTGACGAAAAAGGTATCCTGATAGTCAATGCCTTCGCGCTTGACTATAACCTTTTGCCACTATGAATCTAGCCTTTGAATGTCTCTACATTTCCATCTGCACCTAATCTTTCTCTTGAAGATCCATTTACACCCAATAGGTACTATACCTTCAGGTGGATCTACCAAGGTCTAGACTTGGTTTGAGTGCATTGAGTCAATTCCTATCTTTATTGCCTCTAACAATTTCTCAAAGTCGATATCTGATATCGCCTCATCATAGGTTTTGGGATTATCACCATGAACCCCTTTATCTGTGAGGAATATTTTCTCTACGTCCTCTGAAATAGTACCTAAGAACCTTTCAGAGGGATGGAAAATCCTTTCTAATCTACGAGGTGGACGAGGTAGTGATTGAACTGGCTCAATCTGATTGGGTTCCATAGGTTCCTTGGCTCATGGCTCTTGGGAGATTTTCTCTTCGAGCATAATCTATCTTCTGATGCCACCATCTTGAATAAATTATTTTGTAAGAAAGATGGCATGTCGACTCACAATCATATTATGAACTTCTGGAAGATAGAAAAAATATCCTAATGACTCTTTCGGATATCCAATAAATCGAGCTCTAAAGAACCTAGACTCTAATTTATTCACCTATTGTCTCTTGACATAGATCGGACAATCCCAAATTCTGAGATGACTTAGACTTGGTTTCTTATCATGCCATATCTCATTCGGTGTGGTAGGAATGATTTTAGATGAAACCCTATTTAGTAGATATATAGCGGTCAACAGACTATATCCCCAAAAAAACTCAAAGAGGTCTATGAAGCTCATCATGGATCGAACCATATCTAATAGGGTTCAGTTTCTCCATTCTGAAATCCCATTGAGTTGAGACATTTCAGGTGGAGTCTATTGAGAGACTATGCCATTATCCTTAAGATAGTCTAAAAATTTCTAACTAAGGTATTCGCCTTCTCTATTTGATTGAAGAACCTTAATGGTTTTTCTGTTTATTTTTTTACTTCGAGTATGAATTTTTTGAACTTTTCAAAAGCTTCAAACTTATGTCGCATCAAATACACATATCCATACCAAGATAAATCATCAGTAAAGATGATGAAGTAAATATAATTATCCCTAGCTAGCCATCAAATGGTTCGCATACATCAGTATGTACTAGGGCAAGAAGGTCTGTGGTCATTTCCTCATGTCCCACAAAAGGGAGCTTAGTCATTTTGCCATGAAGGCATGATTTACAAATCAGATATGACTCAAAAGTCAATGGGTCTATTAGTCTAGATTTCTCCAATTTGTTAATCTTATTTTCAGCTATATAATTTAGCCTAAGGTGCCATAGGTACCTTTCATTAATACTATCTCTAGATCATTTTGATCCTATGGCATTCACATTTTGCTCGAGAGACTCAATGACGAGCATTCCTTCAGAAGGTCCTTCTTCCTGCTTGTTCTTTAAGCTGGCTAGGTAAAGATGGCAGTTCCGCTTCTAATGGCCATCAGTATTGCAATGAAATTTTTTTTTTTTTGTTTGTAGCCTTCTTCTTTGGCTATGCCTTCTTCTTCTTCCCACCATCCATCTTCTGCTTTTTCATGGACTTCTTCTTCTTTTTAAAAGACTTTCTCTTGGAAGAAGTCTACTCCATAGCAAGTACTGAGCCTTTAAAATCTTTCATAGAAAGCTCAGCAGTAACCAGCATATTCATGAGCTCAACCAAGGTATTCTAAAGTTATGCATATGATAGTTCATGATGAACTATCCATACGCATCAGTCAAGGACTGCAGAATTATATCAGTCTGCAAATTTTGATCTAACTTGACACCAAGCTTCTCAAGTTTTTCTAAGTCCTTGATCATCATTAGACAATAATCTTGGACTGACTGTCCATCATGCATTTGGGCCTTAAATAGTCTTTTAGTGACTTGAAATTTGGCTACGTGACTCTATTCACCAAACAACTCTTGTAGGTGAGTCAACATTTGATGATTAGTCTTAATATCATCATGTTGGCACTGGAGCTCATTAGACATCGAGCCTAATATGTAATACCTAGCTTTGTTATCTTCATCCATCCACTTCTTGAAAGATGCTCTCTGATCAGTGGATGGATGGACTGGTAAGGTGGGAGGATCTTTTTCCAACACATGAGTCAACTTCTCAAAATCCAAAATAATTTTGAAGTTTTGGAGCCAATCCTTATAGTTGGATCTGGTCAGTCTATAGGTGTCCAGGATACGGACTGGTGGGTTGGAGTAGATATTTTCTTGTAGAGAGTCAAAGTTTTTAGTTAGATTTTGTAATTAGATTTAACCAATTTATTTAGAGATTTGATTTTTAAATAAATTAAGTTCCCACTATTTACTCGGATTCCTACACTTTCTTGGCAGAGATACAAAAATTTTTGCAATTATTGATTTCTACTGGATGGTGCGGTCCCACTAATTGGCTCACCATCTCACCTAATAATTATTGATGATGCATCAATTGATGAGTGGACAACTCTTGTCTAATGATTCTCTAATCATGGTGCATCCAAAACTTGGTCTCTAATTCATGAATCTACCATGTCCGAAATATTGATCCACTTCTTAGTTAAGTCAAATCCATCATTTGCATAGATTGAATTCTTGATTGGGTCCCTCACCATATTCGAAATATTGAGCCCAATCCATCCTCCAACCCATAGCATCCAATGCCTAATAGACATGGTTACATCTTTTCGATGCAACTGAACCACGGTATCCAATCGAGAACAATCAACCTCGGAAAGGGCCAGCATATCTATAATGGTGGAAGACCTTAGACTTAATATTTTCTTAGAAAGATTTAATTTAGGTCTCTTTAAATTTGACGTGACTTAGTCATAATAATTATGACTAACCTAGTGGCCTAGGTTGGCTCGAATTGTTAGCGATCTCAAATCAGAATTGGGTCAACATAAATGACCAAGTAAGTGAGATCGGTGGAAGGGATATGCCATTAACTCGACAAGAACATATTCAGATTGAGTAGCTTCCAATTAAAAATTAGTCAATCATACCTGCCAGACTTATCTTAGATACCAAATTATCGAATTAGAACTAATTGGGTTAGCCTACAATCCAGACTTGAATCGTGAAGCCAAATTAGGTCTTGACTTGATCGAGTCACATCTCAATGTGATTCGATCTTGACCCAGACTTAATCCTTGGCTCGTCAAATCTAAGCTTTCTTTAATCCCACCTAACCAACTCTTGATTCGATTTGATCAACTACTAGACCTAATTGAGCTACCCAAGACTGAACCCAATTTTATGAATATGTCTTAGATCTAAAAATTCATAATTTTTGAATCTAATTAATTTCATAATCTTAATTCTTAATTAAGTTTTGGGTTCATGAACAAAACATGTAATAAAAATCCTAGGATTTCAGAATCATGGATTTTGTAGAAAAATAAGTTCTGATTTCTGATTAAGGACGAACGCATAGCACCCCTACATGCCATAAGAATATCCCATCGAATGAAAGGAGAGGGCCTTTAAATCCTACTTTGTTCTTATGATCGGACGGCCATGGAGAACTCCTTAATCAAAAATATAATTTTCTACTACAAAACTAGTTAGATCATATATCAAATATAAAAAGATCTAACTAATACATGTCTTGCATACATCTCATGTATCATCAATATTCATACTTTTAGATCTAAAATATGATATATTAAATTTAAAAAATAAAATTTTAAATTTGATCATATCAAAATTAAAACTATTCTAGATATCTTATAGAACTATTCTATAAGTAGTCTAAGCATGCATCTTTCATATCTCATATGAAATAAAATAAAAATTAAAAATTTTATTTTCTATTTTTTAGATCTAATTACAATAATTATAATATCAAAAAAATAAAAATTAAATAAATTTAAAATTATATTTAATTAAATTAAATACATGATCATACTAGACTACACATAGAACTATTCTATACTCAGTATCTCATACATATTAGATCTAAATAATTTTTTTGTTAATTTTTTAATTTTAGATCTAATCATATCTGATGTGATATCTAAAACTTTTTAATATCAAATTATAAATAAAAATAAAATTAGATCTAAGGTAGATCTGAAGAACTGCTAATGTAGCTCTGATACTAGTTGAAGAAAAAATCCTATTTTCCACCGTAGGATCGTACAGATCTGATCAGATCTAAGATAGATTTTCTTAAAAAAATTTTAAATAATCTGATCAAATTTAAGAGTTTTCAAATTTAATCATAATGATCTAATATTCAAAATTAAAATAAAAATTAAATCAGATTTAATTTCATACCTTATTTGGATAATCTGATTATCCTGCGATGATCCTGATGTTTTCTGAGGTTCTGGAAAGAGCCACGCACGCGCCTAGCCTCTACTGGTATCCACTCAAAAAAAATCTAGATGTTTTCTCCTTACAAATCTTTTCTTGAAAAATCCTATCTGAATCTGATCTAGAAGTCCTTCAAAAAATTTTTGAAGGCAGCATGTCCGTCTTACGAACACCATCGTGTAGATGCTAAACTCTTCACAAATTTGATTGGATCTTCTTCTTAGATTTATGCCTAACTTTTTAGGCATGTAGAAAAGAGGAAGAGAGAGGATAGAGGAGGTGTGGGATATCTAAAATGATAGCCTTTGGGTATGAAAAATATTTCTACATGAAGAGCCTTGGCATAAGGGTTCTTATACAAAAGCATAGCGCCAAGTTAGAGTCCCTCTTTGACCAAAATTCTCTTATTTTCGACCATTGGGACTCATGGACCTAATCTCCATGAAAATTCCCAGATCCTATCTTATTTTGATGTCAAAAATTAATTTAAAAGATGGCAGCATGAGTAGATAAGGAAGAGTCCACTGCGCCTAGGACTCTTCCCTCAAGAGTTTGATACGAACCAAACTCTATCATAACTCAGTCTAGATATCTCCAAAAATCATAAAGTTTCGTAGACCCAATGTACAATTCATGATATATCGCATATCCAAAAATTAGATCAAAATAATTTTAAAAAAGTTTTTAAAAATATCTAATTAGGTGACCCTCAATTTTCTCAAATAGATCAAATTTTGACCCTAGTCCAATTTGACTATGAATGGGTTTAATTTTTATAATTAATCTAATCTGAACTTATTCCAGTTAGATAAAAATAAACCCATTCAAAATATAAGAATGAGTCAAATCAAATTTGACTTGGTTGCAACAAATCAGAAAGATTTTAGAAGAAGAAAGTCAGGCTCAATCGTGTGCTAGCATGATTACCTTGAACCTGATTGGATCTAATCCAAATCAATCAAACTGGGTTAGCTCAATTGATGATATCTAGATCCAAACTTTTATTTGTATGATCCAGTTAGGTTCAATTCTGTATGATAATGAGATATTCCATAATCTCCATCATCAACATCATCGAAACACTTTTTGATAGACCAGAACTTTTCTAATTCATACAATTAGAATGATTGATCATTAAAATTATTCTAATTGATCCCAAAATTCATCAGTGATACCTAGCAGTATATGGTGGCAACCCATCAAAATTGAAAGTGAACCTCATGGTACAGTTACCTGTATGATTAGATTCTTCTATCTTGAGCCTCGATAAGATTAGGGTTAAGGTGAACTTGTCAAACCTAATGTCCATCATATGAATTAATCATTTGATTCGAGTCCAATGTGAAATTCTAATAGAAACTCTTTCTATCATCTTCACTCTACCATGGCCATGGGCTTAAGGACTCAATCTCATGATTATCATAGGGCTACTCCTCATCTACCGAGGTAGATATATCTTCTTATTGGTGCAATCCAATTTCTACAATGAACACGCTATAGCCAACATACACCTTAGGATTTCAAATGACTAATAAACCAAGTTATGGTATAGTCAAACTATAACACCCTCAAGATGAACTATCGATGCATCTCAAGTCAAAGAACCATACACACCACTACAACATCGAGTCAATTATCAACGAGAAGGTAGACTTCCTTATGACTACTCGAGATGGTCATGCTCAGTGCCCTTATTTTCTAATAAGTAGCTATACTCTCACTTTGTGTCTCCACACCATAGATTCAAGATACATCTATCCTAAGAAAGCGATCGTATACTAACCTTCCAAATTGATCACCATCCTCATGATGATCCTACGATCGTGAACAGTTTATAAGTTAATTATGAAAATTCATGTCTTAAATTTTTAACTCTTAAAAATATGAATTATCATTACCATTAACTCAAATGATGTATCACAGACACTTTAAATATACACTATGATAAAAAATAATTTTTTTATTAATTTATAGTTAAAATTATAAAATTATTCTTAGAAGTGTATTACAAGTATCAGCCAATCTGGCTTCTAGGGCACACATCTAACAAAAGGTTCTTGGGCACTGGGTTTTCATAGACACTAATCCAGGTGTCTAGGTGAGAAAAGAAAGAAGAAGAAGAGGGTCTTCTTCTAGAATTTCTTCCATTCATCCTTTTTCCTCCACTTTTGAGATTTTTTTGAGAGTGTCTCAGATCTAAAATCTCTTTTCTTTCTTCCGATCTTTGGAGAGTCTAAATCTAGAAGAAAAAAGCATCGGATCGATCATCAAAGAAGAATCATCACAGAACTAGCATACTATGCTGATTTCCTCCATCGGACTTCTGATCAGGATTCGTGGTCTCATGTTGTAACATTCCGAATGAGCAAAATAGTATATTAAAAGATTTTTTGTTCAAATATGTATGATATTGATACCTTGAAAGATTTTTAAAGTAATATTGGTGGGTGTAATAGTTCTGAATGCGATGGTGGTTATCTGCCATTTCGAGTCCTAAAAAAATTATCTGAAAGCTAGCACCTGTATAGGGAGCTATATAAAATATATATTTTCTTAAAATAAAAAATCTCAATAATTGATCTTTAGATGTTGGTAAGTTAAAAAATAATTTTTAATAAATTTTGGAGATTCTTTAACTTATTCATTTAGAAGCAAGAAAGTTATAAAAATTTTGAGTTTGGATAATTTGAACTAGAATCCAAATTTTAGTTTCTTATTCTTAAGAATTTTGATTTTTTTGATATTTTTATTGGTTTCAGGTAGGGGGTGCTTCTTATTTACATTTATATTTTAAAGTTAATGGAGAGTATTAACTTTAAAAAAAAAAAAATATAAATAAGCTAAGAATTTAGTAAAGCTATGAACAGAGTCTGAAGAGTTAATTTCAGAAACCCTGAAATTCGAGCTAACCAGAGTCTTAGGCTGCAGAAATGAATGTTCTATTTTTCTAAGAGAGCCACCTTGATTTGAAGTCGAGCTGATCTGGCTGACAATCGAGCTGACTCGATTTAGATCCGAGCCAACTCAATCAGCAGGAATAGAAGAGCGATGCTGGTCGTGAAGCTTTAAAAGTGGTATTTTAAATAAATTTTTGGAGAAATAACTTAATAGCTGGCTTCCTTAGGTTGTGCCAAGTAAGTAGGAAGAGAGGGATAGATGTGTGTTGGCTTTCTAGAGGGGTGACACCTAGCAAATCTTCACCCTAGTTTATTCTTTTTCCAAAATAAAATCCACCAGTTCTCTTTTCTTCTATTTTGGAGTTCTTTGGTTAGAGTAACCAGAAGAGAGAGGGAGAGGGCTAGAGAAAGAAGAGTTCTTAGTTAAAAATTCATAGAATTTAGTGGAAAAAGAGAGAGTTCGAGGATAGACTGGTTTGGAGGGAGAAAGGTCGCTGGCGGTGGGAAAAAAAGAACTTGGTTTCAGAACTCCTGCAGGGTTGTAACAATTTGAGGTAAGGATTTTGATTTGTAAACTAAGTTAAATTGAGTCCTTAACTATTCTTATCAAATTTAGGGATTTAGTAAGTTAAGATATACAATTTAAATTAAGTTTAAAGATAGATTATGCTTTTGTTGATACTAAAATTGGAGAGATGGCTTGGCTATGAATTGGAATGATGTTAGCTGAATCTGAAATCAATTATAAAATGAAAATAGAATTAAATATTTAAATATTTACAAATTTTATGGAAGTTTATTTAGACCTATGCTGAAGTAAGCAAGGGTGAGTAGAAAGGAATAATTGAAAGATTTAAGTAAGAGTTTAGAAGCAACGTATTAGTTTTGATCTTGAGTTGCATGGTATCATATTGATCAATATTTATTGATGATATAGGAAAAGAAAAGGGTTGGAAAGGTGTTTGAATAAGCCTTTTAACTAGTAGCCAGTTGAGGTGAGTGGTTCTCCTATTTAACCTTGGTAATTTTCTTATTATACTTTTTTGTGTGAATGACTTATTTTGGAAAGCAGCTAACTTGGATTATTCTTCAAATTATGTATATATGTGTGTGTGTGTGTGTGTGTGTGTGTGTGTGTGCAAGTATGAAAATAAGCAAAGGATTTAGTTGAAATGCTACTGCTGAATATGTATATTCAGCACATGTACATATTTAAATTGAGATAAGATTTCATGTTCATTAAAAATTTTCTAATTTTACTCTTTAGCTTTTGGAATATAATTTCTTGATAATTGAAAAGTTATTCAGCATGTATTTTAAATGGGTTACCCATAAGAATAATCAACCTCTCAGTACATCCTATCATTCACATAAGCATAGCATTAGCTAGCATCACAAATTGGAAACTCAGCTTGCCCAGTGGGGGCTTATGCATTACTAACATCAAACTCAGCTTACTCAGTGGGGCTTATTTATATGATTTGGCATTAGCAGCTACTTGCCCACTACCTTTGGAAAATGATGCTCTAGAGTATAGCCAATAAGAACCAATAGGCAGCATACATGAGCATAATATGATTATTACAAGGTATTGTTCTAATTTGGTACATTTTAGCATATGACGTATAAGTTTATTTTAATTGATTCAGCTCAACGATTTACATGAAGTGTTAAAGCTAGAGATTTTTATTTTCCATTGTTAAATAGTCTATTCACTCACTAAGACTTCCCAAGTCTCACCCCTCATTCTTTTATGTGCAGTTTGAAGCTTCTTAGCCGGGTTTGGAGGTTGTATCATCATCTTGTCAGCATCTATTTTGAGAAGTGAGGGCTAAGCTAGCTTAGGTTATGAGAGGAGTGTATTTTGAGGGTACCATGTATGTGTATCAAACTGTGGTTTATGATATGTACTATATGATGGTGTCATTTGGATTTGAAACTAATAAGTATGTTATATTTTGAATGACTTGGCTTGTGTAAAATGTATATTGTATGGTTTTGTAAATAGAATCTTGAATTTGATTATATAAATTATTGAGTTGAATTGTGATATTTGCTTTAGTAGATTCAGAGGTTAAATTGAGTTGTATATATTGGTTTAGATGAATTTCAGATATTTATGGTGAGCATATTTAAATAATATTGCAGCTTAGCTATAGCTTAGAGATCCCCTTAACCTTTAGATAAAAGTGGGGTGTGGCACCGTCACCCGTAGCTAGTTAAAGGTAGGGTGTTACATGTGTGGACATCTCTTAGAGGTCGAATGCGTGTGCGGCTCGGAGCTTCATCCTTCAGCCCAAATTAGCAAGCTAGAACGTCTAACTTGCATAGATAATATGGATCTGATCCTTCTTACATATATATAATAGATCTAATGTAAACCTATATTGATGTGATCAACACCTTTTTCTCTATCATATATTTTTTATTTCTAATTTAATCTCATACTATAATCATATAATAGGATATTAGATCTAGGATATTCTCTGATCTTTATAAAATAAATTTTGATTTATTTTAGTCTTCCGCTATCTGATCTTGAAAAATTTCAAGATCTAGCCCTGAAATCCTAGATCTGGTTCCTTCAAGAGGGACACTTATACCCATATTCCATCGGAGCAAATCTTGATAATAGAAAAGTTCTAGAGTTGGTCATGTTTAGTGCAAATGGATCCCTATATCTCACCTGCATGCCATACAAGTGTCTTTACACTTCTTAGTTAAGACGACAACCAATCTATATGTTGTGATAATTGGTACCGCTCTGATATCAATTGTTGGCACATCATCATGGCATCACAAGTCCAGATACCAATTATTGTGAAAGTCTCTGATCTTTAGCATGAACCTAAGGAGACCTTTGACATTTTCTAAGAGTGGCAAACCACTAATCTACCAATCTAAATCTGTGATGGGGCACCTCCCTCCTTGGGCTTGAGGGAGATGCCCCCCTTGGGATGACAACTCTAGAGAGAAGAGAGAAGAGAGATTGAGGGAAAAAAGATCTATATTCAATCCACATTCTGAAATTCTAATACAACCTATGTATTTATACATAGCTATTAGGCCCAATCAAAAACTCTCCTAGCTAACCAAATACATGAAAGCACTCACTGAGCCCATATACACCCATGTCTTACATGCTCTCATCCCCTGGATCTAAACCCGACCCAAACATGTGTTAGCTCCATTAAGATTTTATTGGACCAAGTCTTAAGATCCCAAGAATAAAATCCTATTTTAGACCAAACAAAAAATTTCGTATGTTCTATAAGCCACCATCAAGTCAGCTCTCTCAGAAATTGAACTAGCTTATCTGCATCTCGTCCGAACTCTGTCTTATGTCTGCCTAAGATAGTCAGCTCGACTATGCCTTGAGTCAACTCGATCTCAGCCCAAGCTGGCTCAACTGCATATCCGAGCCAGCTTGTTTGTGTGTTAGCCCTTTATCTTGGCTGATTCTTCTCCTGGCTTTAGTCCTTTACTCCATCTTATATCCCAAATTTTTGGAGCATCTACCAAGCCCCTCAAGGTTCTCACACCTGAACCTCAAGTTTCGTGTAAGACTACATGCCATCTTCACCTAGGATAACTTCTGTCCTAGCCCTAGGACCATACCCATCCTAATCTCTTGGAGCCAACACCCTCACTCATCCTGTGGCCTCCCAAGGCTTAGAAGCATTACAAATCCTAACAATCTCCATCTTGATGCTCCAAGCCTTGGCAAACTCTGCCAATACTCTCCTACATGATCCCACTACCGCTGCGCACCCTAACAGCTTCTTGTGCAAGCATCACCTCCGCCAATCTTCTTCAACTATTATGCACCCTTGAGGCCTTTGGGATGACTGCCTCCATCGCTGAAGATCTTGGCTTACATCTATGCACCGCCCTGAAAATTGTAGGAACCCTTCTACTTGGCAACTGCATCAATTATCCTAAACTTTTCTTGAGATCCTACAGCATTTCTGTATCAGCACTCACTGCATACCCTGACATGATCTCCTCAGAACTTCATCTATCACTTGCACATGCTACTCCACTTAGAACTATGCATCTTCGACATTGGTACTAGGATAATAGTCCTCCTGCACTCTTCCGCTCTGAACTCGTGTCGCATCTCTATAGGTAAAGCCACCTCTGCTTAGTGCTCCATCTGAAACTAAAGTCCACCTGATGCCATAGAAGCCAACTCTGTATCTGAGTTTTTCGAGGCCAACCATCCAATGCTACACTGTCGAGCCTGTCACTGCACCTCAAATACAGTCGCTGCTCCTTTGGACCCTCCATACTCCATGGTGAAGGAAGCAGTGCAGGGTTGGTAGTGCTACTTTCAAAAAAATTTTCAAAAATAGCTAAAATATAGTAAAAAATTAATTAATCTAATTAATTAATTTTTAATTATATTAGAATATTAAGTCCTATACTAAGAATCTAAATACAATATGCATGTATTCATATAGATCTAAAAATAAAACTATACAGCAAACTCTTTACTACATCTATCTGTTCAGAATAAAATATCTTTTCGTAGATAGCTGATCACCGCAATCTAAATTCATCAAATAATGCTCTGGTATTGTACCACAGCTGCACATATGTCCGACCTCTATGGTTGGTCCACACGGACCTTTCGATCCCAATCAGCCCCATTAGAGTGCTAGCTCCTCATTGGGACCTTCAATGGCTGATCACGATCGATCCAATCGATCATATACTTTTTGATTTTTCAAACACTCCAAAAAATCAAAACACAAATACTGGAGGATGATGAAGTGGTATTTCAAATTTGGTAGCGATTCAATGCTCACTACATTCGATCTCTCCACTCAAACCTAGATTCCCAAATCTAGGGTTTCACTCTACCCCAAAAACCTAACACACTAAAAATTCTATCACATCCTCTTTGTGTGGAGTTTTTCTATGAAATAAGTTTTTATGGAAAGATGACTTTCAAATCTACAAACCCTATTTAGATCATATCTAAAAATTGGGTATCCTTAGAGGTGAAAATTAGAAGAGAAGAGAGGCATGAGGGAAAAATAAGATGCTATAGGACCCTGCTCACCATCACTCCAAGATTTTTCTCTCCCAAAAATGATGTCCAATCATATTGAAATTTTTACTACAAAATACTAGCCCCTTCAGTTGCATGCACAAAAACTCTCATAATTTATTGATATGAATACAATGGGAAAGGCACATGAAAAGAGATAAGGGTCAGAGGTTGAACTTGTTTCAACCTCCCAACCAACATCAAATTCAAAAATCTTCTTATCCCTATCCAGTGCCCATACCAAAGCATTTGACATATAGAAGGACTCTCCTTCTATGTATCTAGTGCCCATTCCCAGTTAGTCTAAGCTGATCCATAATTCATTGCCTCCTCCACCTTGTAGGTCAAATAGGATTTTTCGTCCTCCTGAAGATACTTAAGTACTATTTTAGAGGAAGTAAAGAAAATGTTCCTCATGAAAAATGGGTTCATGATAATGATCCCAGAACCTATGATGAGACGATATTAGATATTGACTCCAAAAATTGGTTAGAGATGATAAAGTCAGAAATTGACTCGATGCGCTCGAACCAAATCTGGATCTTGGTAAATCCACCTGAAGGTATAGTACCTATTGGGTGTAAATGGATCTTCAAGAGAAAGATATGTGCAGGTGAAAATGTAGAGATATTCAAAGCTAGGCTAGTGGCAAAAGGATATCAGGTTATCTTCTCATCAGTGGCCATCATCTGCACATTGCTTACCATTGTAGTATATTTCAATTACGAAATATGGCAAATGGATGTGACGATAGAGTTCATAATTGGATATCTTGAGGAAGATATTTATATGGAATAGTTATTTATTTTCACATCCAGTGATGGTGATCACAAAGATCTACAAGCTGCAAAGGTCCATCTATGGACTCAAGCAAGCATCTTGGAGTTGGAATGCTTGATGTAATCAAATCGTTTGGTTTCATCAAGAACGAGGAGAAATCAAGTATGTTCAAGAAGATCAGTGGGAGCATTGTTGTCTTCCTCATTTCATCCTCCTGATTGGAAATGATATTCCCATGCTGGCATAGATCAAAGTATGGTTATCTAAGAAATTTTCTATGACAAATATAGGTAAGGCATTCTTCTTTTTAAGGTCTATAGGGATAGACTGAAGAGGATGCTGGATCTCTCAAATAAAGGAGGTGCTGAAGAGGTTCGGCATGATGAACTCTAGGTCCAAGGGTATGCAGGCTCAGACCTTATGTCCGATTAAGATGATCGAAAGTCGATGTCTAAAAGTTTGTTCCTGTACACTGGTGGTACTGTAGGTTGGAAGAGTTCCAAGAAGATAGTTCCACCTAATCCATGATTACCTTGAGAAGGATACATCGAGATTAAGAAAATTGACTCCACAAACCATGCGGTTGACCCACTAACGAAGCCTTTAGGCCCACAGAAGATCCAAGCCCACCTTAAGAAGATGCAACTTAGACTTGTAGCCAATTAGTTTTAGGTCAAGTGAAAGTTTGTTAGATGTGTGCCCTAGAAGATAGATTGGCTGACACTTGTTAAATACTTTCTAGGAGCATTTTTATAATTTTAATTTAAAATTAATTAAGAATTATTTATTGTATCATATTGTGTATTAAAGTATTTATGATATATCCATTGAGTTAATAGGCATGATAACACATATTCTCAAGAGTTAAGAATTTAAGGCATGTGTTATCATAATTAACTCATAAATTGCTCTCGATCGTAGGATCATCACGAGGATAGTGATTGATCTAGAAGATCGGTGTATGATCACTTTCTTAGGGTAGATGAGTCTTGAGTCTATAGTGTGGAGACATCGAAGCAAGAGTATAGATACTCATTAGAGAACGAGGGCACTGAGCGTGATCACCTCAAGCAGTCATAAGAAAGTCTACTTTCTCGTCGATGACTAGCTCGATGCTGCAGCGTGTGTCTGATTTTTTGACTTGAGGTGCATCGGCAGTTTACCTTGAGGGTGTTATAGTTTGACTATACCATAACTCGATCTCCTAGCCATTCGAAATCTTCAAATGTATGTTGGCTATAGCATGTTCATTGTAGAAATTGGATCGCACCAAGATGGGATCTATCAATCTCGATAGAGAAGGAGTAGTCCTATGATGATCATAAGATTGAGTCCTAAAATCCATGGCCATGGTAGTGTGAAATAATAAAAAGGAGTTTCTATTAGGGATTCACATCAGACTCGAATCGAATGATTCATTCATATGATGGATGTTGGGTTTGACGAGTTCACTTTAACCCTAATTCCGTCAAAGCTCATGATAGAAGAACCCAATCACACAGATGGCTGCACCAAGAGATTTGCTATTCAATTCTGTTGGATTGCCACCATATACTGCTAGGTGTCACTGGTGGATTTTGGGATTAATTAGAATTGTCTTGATAATCGACGATTCTAATTGGATGAATCAGAAGAGTTCTGATCCATCAAAAGATGTTTCGATGATATCGATGATGGAGATCATGACATGTTCTATTATCATATAGAACTGAATCTAATTAGATCACACAAATAAGGGTTTGGATTTGGATGTCATCAATTGAGCTAACCCAGTTCGACTGATTTGGATTAGATCCAATTAGGTTCAAGAAAATCATGCTAGCACATGATTGAACCTAACATTCTCCTTCTATAGTCTTTCTAGATCATCTTGACTGAGCCAAATTAGATTTGGCTCATCCAGGAGTCTTATATGGGTTTGTCCTAGTCTGACTGGAACTTGTTCAGATCAGAAAAGTCTTATCCTAACCTAATCTAGGCTTGTCCCAATCCATCGGATGGAAATAAAACAAGACCTGCTAATTTGTGGAACTATTTGGACAAGGCTTATCCAGAAACTTTATAGAAATTTATCCTTGATCTGACTGGATCTTATCCTGACCTAATCAAGACTTATCCTAAATCCCATAAGATGGGAACAAGATAAGGGTTGTCTTTGCCATATTAGGGCTTGTCCTAAAATCATGAGATGAAATTTGGACAAGCCTCTCTCAAAAATTCTAGATGGATTTTTCTTGATCTAACTAGGCTGAGTCCTAGTCTGATCAAGATCTATTCTAACTTGATTAGGATTTAACATAAATCCATTGGATGGGACTTGAAAAGGTTTTATCTTAATTCCATAAGATGGGAACAGGATAAGGGTCAAAAGTTGACCCAGTATGCGAGAAAGAAGAGATATGGCATGCGCCTCCTAGAATTTATTTGAGGACGCACGTCCATATAGGATTTATGTAGAGTTTATGAGTGCACACCATGGATAAGAGAAGGCGCCCATTCAAATTTGATTTGACTTGTCAAAGCATTTGAATTTGATTCAAATGTCCAGGCAAATAAGAGTTTGCACCATCTACTCACCTTATCCTTTATTCCATGCCATATTTTTGAGTTTTGTGTGACAAAATATAGAAAAAGTATGGTGTGGAACATGGAGATCATTGAGGAGTCCTTCTACATGTTAAACTTTGACCTGTTCAAAGTTATATGCAAAGGGACTCTTGACTAGGTCTATAAATAGGGCCCTGCGCAAGCTGTTGTACATTGTGATTTCTCTACGGTGAAGTCCTACCAAAATATTCATCTCCACACCTTCCTCATCTGATCCTCTTCCTCTTCTCCATGCCTAAGAGTTGGGCAAAACCTACGAGCAAAGATCAAGTTCCATTGGCATGAAGATCAGCGAGAGACGATGGTGTTTATGAGATGAATGCACAGCCTTTGAAGTTTGTTTTGAAAGTTCTATGAAAAGACATCAGATCTAATCTTTGTAGATTAGATCAAGAAGGAGGAGACTTCCAGATCTAATCCGAGTGGATACTGATAGAGGTCGGGTGCGTGCGTGGCTCAATTAGAATCTAGGATCAATCATCAGATCTTCACAATGGGTAAACATTTTATCCGATTAGGTGATAATTATTATCATTATTTTTATTTTTATTTTACTTTTAATTTTAGATCCATCTAATCAAATTTGAAAAATCTCAGATCTAATCAAATCATAAAAAAATTTTAAAAATTATTTTGCTACAAATCTGATCCGATCAAATGCATCCTACGATAGGAAAACCCATTTTTTTCTTCAAATCGATCGAAAAATCATGCACCGAAACCTTCCACCCCAGAAAAAACCCTTCCCATTAATCCTCTTAGCCTCCACTTTCAACCCACTACTCCTGGTTGGTTAAACCATAGCAATAACAAAGGTAAATCTGAGACATACCATGGATACTCATGCAGATTTCTAATTTCATCTTGTATAACTTCTCCTTCGCTTCCACGCACCATCAAACTCTGATACCAAATATTGTGACAATCGGTACTGCTCTGATATCAATTATTGGTGCATCACCATGGCATTACAAGCCCTAATCCTAATTATTGCGGAAGACCTTGATCTTTAGCATGGACCTGAGGAGACCTTTGACATTTTCTAAGGGCAGTAAATCACCAATCTACCAATCTAGATCTGTGATAGGGTGCCTCCTTCCTTGGGCTTGAGGGAGGTGCCCCCTTGGGATGGCAACTCTAGAGAGAAGAGAGATTAAGAAAGAAAAGATCTATATTCATTTCATGTTTTGAAATCCTAATACAACCTATGTATTTATATATATCTATTAGGTCCAACCAAAAACTCTCCTGGCTAACTCAATACATAAAAGCACTCATCGAGCTCATGTACACCCATGTCTCACATGTTCTCATCCCCTAGATCTAAACCTGATCCAAACATGTGTTAGCTCCCTTAAGATCTTATTGGAACAGATCTTAAGATCCCTAGAATAAAATCCTATTCTAGACCAAATAGAAAGCCCCATATGTTCTATATGCCACCGTCGAGCCAGCTCTCTCAAAAGCTGAGCTAGCTCATCTATATCTCACTCAAACTCTATCTTATGTCTACCTGAGACAGCTAACTTGGCTATGCTCTGAGTTGGTTCGGTCTTAGTTCGAGCCAGCTCGACTGCATATCCAAGCCAGCTTGCTTGTATGTCAACCCCTTGTCTGCTTTTTATCTTAACTGATTTTTCTTCTAGCTTTGATCCTTTGCCCCACCTTATGTTCTAGATTTTTGGAGCATCTACCAAGCTCCTTAAGATTCTCACACCTAAATCTCGAGTCTTGTATAGGGCTACATGCCATCTTCACCTAGGATACTCCTGTCCTAGTCCTAGGACCACATCCATCCTAGTCTTCCGGAGCCAACATCTTGACTTCTTCTGTGGCCTTCCAAGGCTTGGAAGCACCATAAATCCTAACACTATATGGCACACAATGATCTATACTCGATAAATATTGTCGTTCTAAGTAACAATGTATCATTTGATCGCGAACAGGCTTAAAAACTAAACAACAAATCCTCTTTTATTGATTCTAAATAATCCTAAAGACTTCACCACAATACACAAGAGTTCATTAGAAGATGAAAGAATTTATGATGAAAAAATATCAAAATAATATTTATTTATTTATAATTCATATATATTTACATATAGCTCAACCGTCAACAGGCTGACGATTCGTTTTAGAACATTATTCCTAATAACATGATCATAACCTATATAGTAAAACATGTATAACGAAATCCACATAACAAAACTTGTATTATATATCAAAAAGACCAATATGTGCATGCCAAACATAATTAAATGTCCATTATAACTCCAAAAACTTCAAAAACATAAATATATGCATAATATAAAAAAATTTCAAACAAATCAACCTAAGGGCTTTAGTGGCATCATCCTCGTCATAATCTTTATCGAAAACCTAAAATACTAAGATAGAAATTGAGAACTTGACAATACAAAAATCACTGCCTATTATAAATCACTAGCCTTATACTAAAATGTACATGATAATTAAGTTAAATATACAAACAAAATGAGGTTGTGACCTAGTCAAGCTAAGCCCTTATGACGTGCATCTCAGATGTCATGATAGTCATCTACATCTCATAGGTCTACCTCATGTCCTGCATCTCTATCTTATGGCTCTAGCTTATATTCTTTATCTTTGCCTCCAGCCTACAAAACTCTACAGTGCTACTACCCTATCTAGATATACACCACATATAAATATTCACTATAAATAATGGAGTTGAGGTGACTCCAAACCATTGCCCATTACTCAACCGTAGCATTCTGGTTTCATTAATTTGGTGCAACACTTGGGCTTCAATATGACTGATCTCTATAGCCAACATGCTCAGCTATAAGAGATATAGTCCTCTCCTACATTTAAGAAGAAAAATCATATATCAATGATAGAAAACAATGAAACTATGAATAAATGCACAAATCCATTCTCAATTGACACTACAAAATCTCTCTAACTCCTCCCAAGCAAAACTATCATCTTAATGTGTATGTATAATCCCATAAAACTCTACCTCACCAAACTCCATCCCATGTTGTTCCACCTACAAAAGAGGTATGTGATATATAATATATGGTGCACGATACGTGATACATGTTTATGATATATAATACATGGTACATGAGACATGATATATGATGCATGATACATGATGCATGGTGATGATACATGATGCGTGGTGCATGACATACATTATATGATTTATAATATATGATACATGACGTATGGAACATTATACATGATACACAATACATAGTTTCAATTTAAAGTTTAAGAGTTTCAATTTGAAGTAAAGAAGTCTAAGAGTTTTAGTAAGGCTCATAAGTATCACGATATATGGTACGCAATACATAATACAAGATACTTAGTTTCATTATGAAGCCTAAGGTGTGCAAGGCCCTGCTCCAAGTTTTGGCTACAATAAGAAGCCTAAGAATTTCAATTTGAAGTAAGGAAATCTAAGAGTTTTTGGTGTGGGACAAGGTTAACTAACCTAGATCTAACTAACCACCTATAAGATCAGTGAACAAAATTAATTAAAGAAATTAAAGCATAAAGTAGCAAAAAATAAAATCAAGTAAGAAAATTAACTAAGAGTCCAATCATGATTAAAGTCTGATCTAGGTTAGTTAACCCTATCCTGTAAGAACCAGATCTAGGATTTCAGGGCTAGATCTTGAAACTTTTTCAAGATCAGGCAGCGAAAGACTTAAATAAATCAATATTTATTTATAAAACCAGAGAATATCCTAGATCTAAGATCCTATTATATGATTATGGCATGAGATTAAATTAGAAATTAAAAACATAATGAAAGAAGAAGTGTTGATCATATCAACATAGATCTACACTAGATCAGAATCATATGAGCAACAGGAGATTAGATCTTTGTTATCTATGCAAGTTGGACATTCTAACTTGCTGATCTAGGCTTAAGGATGATGTTATGAGCCGCACACACATCCGACCTCTAGGAGTCATCCACATGAGCTCACAAATCATGATCAGAAGTTCTGATGCAGAAAATCAGCACAGTATGCTAGTATTGTGTTGATCCTTCTTCGATGGTCGATCTGGAACCATCTTCTTCAAATCTTAGACTCTCCAATCTTCTTCAAAGAACCTTAATGAGTTTTTCAATTTATTTTTCTACTTCATGTCTAAATTTTTTGAATTTTTCAAAAGCTTCAAACTTGTGTCTCATAAGATACACATATCCATACCTAAACAGATCATCGGTAAAGGTAATGAAGTAGACAAAATTGCCTCTAGTCGGCATATTAAATGGGCCGCACACATAGTATGTACTAGGACAAGGAGATCTGTGGTCCTTTTCCTATATTCTACAAAAGGAAGTTTAGTCATTTTGCCTTAAAGACAAGATTCACAAGTTGGATATGACTCGGAAGTCAACGGACTCAATAGCCTATTTTTCTCTAATTTGTTGATCTATCTTCTGCTATATGACCTAATCTCAGGTGCCATAGATACCTATCGTTTGGACTATTCCTAGGTCATTTGCCATTCATGTTTTGCTCGATAGTTCGAATAGATACATCAATATGTAGCTGATAAAGATCATTAATAAGAAAACCATTTGCAATTTTATTTCTTTCATAAAGAATGTTACAATGGTCCTTAAAGAAGATAATCATATAGTCTTCTGGTGCTAAGCATGAAAAAGAAATCAAATTCCTGCTAGCTGCAGGCACATAATAACAGTCTTTCAAAACTAAGTCTAAACCAAATGATAATCAAAGAGGGTATGTTCCCACCGCCACTGCAGCAACTCTTGCTCTATTATCGATGCGTAGGATTATATCTCCATCCCTCATCCTCCTGCTATCCTCAAGATTTTGCATGGAAGTGCACAGATGAGCACTAGAACTAAAGTCAAGCACCCAACTGGATGAAGAAGAAATCATAAGGTTAGACTCAATAACGAGCATACCTCCAGAAGGACCTTCCTTCTTGTTCTTCAGGGTGGCCAGGTAAGTAGGGCAGTTCCGCTTTCAGTGGCCATCGCTGTTGCAATGAAAATACTTTTCTTTGACAATGGCTTTCATCTTCGGCTCTGCCTTCTTCTTCTTTCCTCCTTCCCCTTCTACTTTTTCGTAGACTTCTTTTTCTTTTTAGAATATTTTCTTTTGGAAAAAGTCTGATCCATAGCAAGAACTGAGCCTTTAGAATCTTTCATAGAAAGCTCAGCGGTGACCAGCATGTTCATTAATTCAGCCAAAAAATTTTGAAGTTTATGCATGTGGTAATTCATGATGAATTATCCATATGCATCAGTCAAGGATTGCAGAATAATATCATTCTGCAGATCCAAGTCTAACTTCACACCGAGCTTCTCAAGCTCTTCCATGTCCTTGATCATCATCAGACAGTGATCTTGGACTGACTGCCCATCATGCATCTTAGCCTTGAAAAGTCATTTCATGACTTGATACTTGGCTGCGCGACTCTGTTCACCAAACATCTCTTGCAGGTGAGCCAACATTTGGCGAGCAGTCCTGATATCTTCATGTTGGCGCTGGAGCTCATCAGACATCGAGCCCAACATGTAATATCTGGCCTTATTATCTTCGTCTATCCATTTTTTCCAGAGACGCTCTCTGTTCAGTGGATGGATGGGCTGGTAAGGTGGGAGGGTCCTGGTCCAATACATGGGTTAACTTCTCAAAATCCAAAATGATTTTATAGTTTCTGAGCCAATCTTTATAATTGGGTCCGGTCAGTCTATGTGTGTCCAGGATACGTGCTAATGGGTTGGACGCAGACATTTTTCTATAGAGAGTCAAAGATTCTAGTTAGATACTGTAATTATGACTTGATCAATTTGTTTAAAAATTTTATTTTTAAATAAATTAGCTCTCACTATTTTCTCGGATCCCTACACTCCCTCTGTAGAGATGCGAAAATCTTCATGATTAATGATTTCTAGTGGGTGGTGCGGTCTCACCAACTGACTCATCACCTCACCTAACAGTTATTGGTGATGGGTTAGCCAATGAGTGAACAACTCTTGTTCAATGATTCTCTAATCATGGTGCACCCAAACTTGGTCTCTAATTCATGAATCTCACCATATCCAAAATATTGATCCACTCCTTAGTTAAGTCAGACCCACCATTTGCATAGACTTGACTGATTTCTAATTGAGTCTCTCACCGTATCCGAAATATTGAGCCCAACTCATCCTCCAGCCCATAGCATCCAATGCCTAATAGACATGGTTGCATCTTTTCGGTGCAACTGAGCCACTGTATCCAGCCGAGAACAATCAACCCCGAAAAGGGCCGCACATCTACAATGGTGGAAGACCTCAGACTTAATCTTTTCTTAGGAAGAATTTGATTTAGGTCTCATTAAACTAGACTTGATCATAGTCATAACAATTATGACTAACCTAGTGGCATGGGTTAGCTCGGATTATTGACCACCTCAGATCAGAACTGAGTCAACAGATATGGCTAGGTAAGTGAGACTGGTGGAAGGGATATGCCATTAACTCGTACAAGAATGCATTCAGGTCGAGTAGCTTCCAATTAAAAATCAGTCGGTCGTATATGCCAAACTTACCTTAGACACCAAATTATTGAGTCAGAACCAATTGGGTTAGCCTACAATCCAGACTCTAACCTCTGAGCCTAATTAGGTCTTGCTTGATCGATGACTCGATCTTGACCCAGACTTAATCCTATTAGGCTGGTCAATTTAAGCATTGTTGATCCCATCTAACCAACTCTTGATTCGATTTGATCAACCGCTTAGACCTAATTGAGCTACCCAAGCCCGAACCCAATATTATGAATATGTCTTAGATCTGAAATTCTTAATTTTAGATCTAATTGATATTTCATAATCTTAATTCTTAATTAAGTAGGGTTCATAAACAAAATATGCACAATAAATCCTAGGGTTTCAGGATCTAGGATTTTGCAGAAAGTAAGTTTTGGATTTCTGATTAAGGACGAACGCGCAGCACCCCTACACATCATAAGAACACCCCATCGAATGGAAGGAGAGGGTCTTTAAACCCTTCTTCATTCTTATGATCGGACGGCCAAGAGGAATGCCTTAATCAGGAACATGTAATACTACAAAATAGTTTTAGATCTATATCATATATCTCATATACAAAATTAGATTTAATCATAACATATTTTGCATACATCTCATGTATCAAATCATACATATTTTCAGATCTAAATTATCTCATAATAATCTAAAAAATTAGATTTAAATTGATCTCATCAAAATAAACTCTAATCTAGACAACTATGTAGAACTATTCTACAACTAGTCTAGACATGCATCAATCATATCTCATATGATATTTAAAATTAAATAATTTTTATTTATTATTTTTTAGATATTATTATAATAATTATAATATTAAAAAATAATAAATAAATAGATCTAAAATATAAATTAATCAAATTAAATTATAAACATGCAAGACTATTCTATAGAACTATTCTTTGCAGCAGCGCAGCCTTCTAGCTTTCCGTTGCCTTTCTCTCGTTTGGATTGCACCAACTAAGATCCCAAACTACTTTGGGCATGGAGAGGAGAGAGAGAAGATGGGCTTGGCATGGAGGAGGGAGAGACAAACAGCCTTGGGGCGTAGAGAATTCAATTAATCTTTGAGTTGGATGCAGGATCTTATTTATAGACAATGCGTGATCCAACTCCTCTTCTTCCCAATCAATCACAACCCTTTGTAAAATCATATATAAATCTGATTGGTGGGAATAGAGTCCCCTGGATTCATCCTTAGATGGCACCGAAGACCAGTCAAACTTGGTTCTTAGGAGAAGTTTAATCGAAGTCCAAAAAGGAGATGGTGTCCCTGTCCAATAGGGACTCCTGGGCACCTCCTGCTTGGGCACACGCCAAGGGTGGCATGCACCCTCCTCCTTGCCAGGTTCTGGCAGGAGGACAAGCTTCACCAGCTCTCCAATAGGTGCGTGACACATGGACAGAAGTCAAAGTGTCAATGGTCAACATTTGACCAGTCAAAGATCAACTTTTGACCAAAGTCAAAGGATGAGAAATGGCAGGTGACCAAAAATGATAAGGTATTATCTTACAAAATAAGACAATCCTTTTCTGATCTGGACAGACTCCAGTCAGATCAAGTGAAGGCCTCTGATCGAGCACAAACTCCTTTGGCTCAGTCAGGACAACTATTTATGATAGTAAAAGAAGAACGTTAGGTTCAATCGAGTGCTAGCACGATTTCCTTGAACCTAATTGAATCTCATTCAGATCAATTGAACTGGATCAGTTCAATTGATGATCACCAGATTCAAACCCTTGTTTGTGTGACCTAGTTAGGTTCAGTTCTATATGGTAATGGGATATGTCATGATCTCTATCATCGACATCATCGAAACTCCTTTCGATGGATCAGAACTCTTCTGATTCGAATAGCTAGAATGATCGATCATCTAAATCATTCTAATTGCTCCCAAAATCCACCAGTGACACCTAGCAGTATATGGTGGCAACCCATCAGAGCTGAATGCGAACCTCTTGGTGCAGCTACCTGTGTGATTAAGTTCTTCTATCTTGAGCCCCGATCAGATTAGGGTTAAGGTGAACTCGTCAAACCCTAGTTTCTGTCATATGATGTAATCATTCGATTCAAGTCCGATGTGAAAATCTAAATAGAAACTCTTTCTATTATTTCACTCTGCCATGGCCATGGGCTTCTGGACTTGATTCTCATGATCATCATAGGGCTGCTCCTCTACCACCGAGGTAGATAGATTCCATCTTGATGCAATCCAGTTCCTACAATGAACATGCTATAGCCAACATACACCTCAGGATTCCATATGGCTAGGAGATCGAGTTAATGGTGTAGTCAAACTATAACACCCTCAAGGTGAACTACCGATGTATGCACCTCAGGTCAAACAAAGAGACAGATACACCACTACAGCAGCATCGAGTCAGTCATTGACGAGAAGGTAGACTTCCTAATGACTACTCGAGGTGGTCATGCTCAGTGCCCTCATTCTCTAACGAGTATCCATACTCTCGCTCCGATGTCTCCACACCGTAGACTCAAGACTCATCTACTAAAGAGAAGCGATTGTACACCAACATTTCGGATCAATCACCATCCTCATGATGATCCTATGATCGAAAGCATTTTATGAGTTAATAATGATTATTCATATCTTAAATTTTCAACTCTTGAAAATATGAATTATCATTATTATTAACTCAAAGGATGTATCACAGACACTAAATACACATATGTGATAGATAATAACCCATTTTATTGATAATAGTCAAAATTATAATTTTGCCCCTAGAAGTGTATTACAAGTGTCAGCCAATTCTGGCTTCTAGGGCACATATATCTAACACTTCAGTCTTCTGCTGGCTTAGAGGCTTTGTCAGTAGATCCGCCACATTCTGTGCAAAGTTGACTCTCTACATCTCGATGAACTACTTCTTGAGATATTCACGTATAATATGAAATTGCTGTTCAATGTGCTTTGACTTCTGATGAGACCTAGGCACCTTAGCAAGAGCTATGGCGCCATTGTTGTTGCAGTGCAGTGCAATGACATCTAATGACATCACGCCCAACTCTATAATGAATTTCTTGAACCAGAAGGCTTCCATAGTAACTTCTGAGGTAGCGATGTATTTGGCTTCCATGGTCGAATCTGCAAAGATCGATTGTTTGAAACTTTTCCAGCTAATCGATCCACCATTATATAGAAAAAGGCACCTCGATGTAGACATTCTATCATCGACATCGGACATGAAGTCTGAATCAGTGTATCCTTCCACTTTTATCTCCGAAACTTCTAAAAAAATCAAGAATAAATCTTTAGTTCTTGTCAAGTATTTAAGGATGTTATTTATAGCTATCCAGTGCTCCTTGCCTGGATTTGACTGATACCTGCTCGTGACACTCATGGCAAGAGCTATATCAGATCGGGTACACAGCATGGCATACATGAGACTTTCTATAGTTGAAGCATAAGAGATCTTGCTCATGCATTGGATTTCTTCAGGTGTGTCAGGACACATCTTCTTCAAAAGATAAATACCATGCCTAAGAGGTAGGAGACCTCTCTTGGAGTTTTCCATGCTGAACTGCTTCAGCACCTCCTCTATGTACATTTGTTGTGAGAGTCCTATCATTCTCTTAGATCTATCCCTATAGACCTTAATACCCAGAATGTAGGAAGCTTCTTCTAGGTCTTTCAAAGAGAATTCTTTTGATAACCAAACATTGACCGATGTCAGCATGGGAATATCATTCCCAATCAGGAGGATGTTATCTATATATAATACAAGGAATGTGACAACACTCCCATCGACCTTTTTGTACACACATGGCTCCTCCTCATTTTTGATGAAATCAAAAGATTTGATCACATCATTAAAGCGAGTGTTCCAACTCCGCGATGCTTGCTTAAGTCCATAAATTGATCTTTGCAGCTTGCAGACTTTGTGATCACTATCACCAGATGTAAAATCCATAGGCTGCTCCATATAGATATCTTCTTCTAGATACCCATTTAGGAAGATAGTTTTCACATCCATCTGTCAGATCTCATAATTATAATAGACTACAATCGCAAGTAAGATACGGATGGATTTTAGCATAGCCACTGACAAAATAGTCTCTTGATAGTCAATGCCTTTGCATTGACTATAACCTTTACCACCAGCCTCATCTTATAGGTTTCTACCTTACCATCTGACCCAATTTTTCTTTTATAGATCCATTTACATCCAATAGGTATAATACCTTTAAGTGGATCTACTAAGGATCATACTTGATTGGAATGCATGAAGTCTATTTCTGACTTCATTGCTTCCATCCATTTCTCAGAGTCTACATCTAACATCGCTTCGTCATAGATTTTGGGATCATTCCTAATGTCCCTATCTCCTATAAGAAACACTTCCTCTAGATCCTCTATAAGTATACCTAAGTATCTTTCTAGAGGATGGGAGATGCTATTTGATCTACGAGGTGAAAGTGGTATTAAATTTACTAGCTCATTACTGGATTTAGGTTGTTGGACTCAATGCTCTTTAGAGACTCTCTTCGAGCTCAATCTTCCTACCACTACCTCTATCTTGGACAAACTCCCTTTCCAAGAAGATGGCATGATGGCTCACAATCACATTATGATCCTCTGGAAGATAAAAATAATATCCCATAGATTCCTTAGGATATCCTATAAAATGAGTCCTAAGTGACCTAATCTCTAACTTATCCATCTATTGTCGTTTGACAGGAGCCGAACATTCCCAAATCTTAAGGTACCCAAGAGATGGTTTCTTACCATGCCATAACTTATATGGTGTGATAAAAATTGATTTAGAGGGAACCCAATTTAATAGATGAGTAACAGAAAGCAACGCATGTTCCCATAAAAAGATCGAAAGATCTGTGAAGTTCATCATGGACTGAATCATATCTAATAGGATCTGATTCCTTCTTTCAGATATCCCGTAGAGCTGAGGCATCCCTGGAGGTGTCCATTATGAGACTATGCCATTATCCTTGAGATAGATCCAAAATTTTCTATTAAGATATTCTCCTCCTAGATCTGATCGAAGAACCTTTTGGATTTTTCAGTTTGCTTGTCTACTTCACATCTGAATTCTTTGAACTTTTCAAAGGCATTAGATTTGTGATGCATCAGATACACAAAACGGTACCATAAGAAATCATCGATAAAGGTTATGAAGTAGAGATAGCCACCTCTGGCCTATACATCAAATGGTCCACACACATCAATATATACCAGGGCTAATATCTCAGTAGCTCTTTCTCCATGTCCTACAAAGGATAGCTTAGCCATCTTTTCTTGAAGACATGACTCATAAATTGGATAAGACTCAGAAGTCAATGACCCAAGAAGGCCATCTTTCTCCAATTTGTTAAGTCTATTCTCTCCAATATGGCCTAGCCTGAGGTGCCAGAGATACCTTTGGCTAATCCTATCTCTAAGTCTTTTGGATCCTATAGCATTCATAATTTGCTCATTAATATTAATATTCACATCTTCATGCAAATGATAAAGTCCATCAATTAAAAATGCATGTGCAACAATTTAATTACTAAAATAAATTACATAAAAGTCTTTATTAAAATGAAAATCATAATTATCTATGCCAGTACAGATATAAAAACTAAGTTTCTACTGGCTCTAGGTACATAATAATAATTTTTTAAAAATAAACTAACTCCTAACGATAATCGTAAAGGATAAATTTTGATGGCTACAGCAACAACTCTTGCCCTATTCCGATCTGGAGAGTAATCTCGCTTTTTCTTAGCCCTCTAATTTCTTTCAAACCCTGCATGGAAGTGCACAAGTGAGCACTAAAATCAGAATCTAGAACCCAACTAGAAGAAGAGAAAATCATTAGGTTAGTTTCAATAACGAGCAACTCAGACGTACCTTTAGAAGGCATGTCCATCTTCTTGTTCTTCAAAGTGGCCAGGTATGCAGGACAGTTTCTTTTCCAGTGACCTTCGATATTACAATGGAAACATTTTTTTTTGTCATTGATCTTCTTTGGAGCCTGCTTCTTGGGTTTGTTACCAGTCTTTTGCTTCTTCATAGGCTTCTTCTTCTTCTTTCAAGAAGATTTTCTCTTAGAGGAAGCCTGCTCTACAGTCAGAATGATTTTTCTTAAACTTTTCATGATACTCTTAGCTATTACCAACATGTTCAGCAATTCAGGCAAAAAGCTATCAATCTTATTCAGATGGTAGTTCATGATGAACTATCCACACAAATCAGGAAGGGATTGCAGGATTATATCTATCTATAATTTTTTATCCATGTTCATGCCTAGCTTATGAAGCTCCTCAATATCCTTAATCATTGTCAAACAATGATCATAGATGGACTGTCCATCATGCATCTTTGCTCTGAAAAGTCTTTAAGAGACCTCAAAGCGAGCCGTGTGACTCTACTCACCATACAACTCTTGTAGGTGAGTCAGTATGTCCCTAGCAGTCCTCATATCTTCATACTGTCATTGAAGATCATTGGACATGGATGCAAGAATATAGCATTTCATCTTATTATCTTCATCCATCCACTTCTCAAGTGTAGCTCATTGATTAGGGGATGGACGAGCTGGCAATATAGGTGCATCCTGGTCGAGGACATGGTTCAGCTTCTCGAAACTAAGAATGATTCTCAAATTTCGAAGCCAGTTCTTATAATTAGTTCTGATCAACCTATTGGTGTCAAGGATTTGGGCTAATGGATTTGAACTCGATATGGTTAATTATAGAGAGATAATTTCTAATTAGATGTTTTGAACTTTTAGATGTTTGTTATTAAGATTTTTAAACAACAAACAAGGGTTTCCACTATTTTTATGGATCTCCCACACTCCTTGGATGGAGAAAATGAAAATCTATACGTGATTAGTTTCTAGTGGGTATTGTAATTCCATTGATTTATGTGTACCTCATCTAACAGTTATTGATAACACACAAATCAATGAGTGGACAACTCTTTATCCATTGCTACACTAAGCAAGATGCAGCTGGTTCGGTCTCCAAGTCCTATTGCCTCATTTAACAGTTATTTGCATATTTCTTAGTTAAGTTAGATCCACCGTACAACAACAGATGCAAAGTTATCATTGGGACCCTCACCTAATAGTTTTTGGGCCCAACCCCATCTCTATCCTAGGGCATTTAATGCCATAGAGTGGTTGTACCTACCTGATGCAACCAAAACATTATGACTAATCGAGAACGATCAATACCAGGTAGGCACCGGCATCTCTACAATAGTGGAAAATTGCTAGACTTAATATTAATTAAGTAGATTTAAGCTCAGGTCTCATCCTTATTAGTCATATCAGATATGACTAACCTAGTGGCATGGATTAGCTCGAATCATTAGTAACCTAAGTCAAGACTTAATCAACCATATTATCTAGGTAAGTAAAATCGGTGGGAGGGTATGTCATTAACTCGATCTATGCGAGTAGCTCCCAATTAAAGACCATCGATCGAACTGCCAAACTTACCTTAGACACCAATCAATCAATAAGCATTGATTAGGTCAGCTAATTAATTCAGGCTCGAACCATGGAGCCAAATTAGGTCTTTTGATTTGATCGACAATATATGGCTGTTAGTTGATCTAACCAAACTTACATCTATTTGGGTTAGATGTGAGAGATTAGACCTAAACCTAACCAACTATTGATTTGGTTTGATCAACACCTCAAACTAGCTAAACCTAATTAAGCTACCCAACCCATTAACCCATATTTTATGTAGTAAATTTCAGATCTTAAATTCTAAATTTTAGATCTTTAAATTCACTTCTTAATTCTTAATTAAGTATATTATGATCATGGGTTTAGTTTAGATGTCAAAATAATTTCAGATCTAAACTATACTAGGTTTACATTTTGAACATGATGAAATATAGCATTATTTCATATCTAAATTAAAATCACATATTATATATATGAAAATCAGATCTAAAACTACTTAAGCATGTATCATATGCAAGCAAAATTAAGATTTAAAGAAAGATCAAATATGATTGAAAACTATTTTCAAAAACTATTTATCAAAAATCAGATCTAGATTTTTTTTTTTTGATTTGATCAATGATCTAAAATATCTATGTATCTCATACATGATTTAATAATTTTAGATTTGAATAAAATTAAAATAAATTATTTAAATCAAAAGCTAACTTTAATATTTAAGATTAAAATCAGATTAAATATCTCTCTTATAACCAATTAGCCATAAAGATCAATCTAATCTAAATACTATGCATAAGGAATACAGATCTATGCATCTCATACATGATCCAATAATCTTAGATCTAAATAAAATTAAAATAAATTATTTAAATCAGAAGCTAACTTTTAGATCTAAGATTAAAATTAGATTAAATATATCTAATTGAAATCGTGGCTCTGATACCACTGTTAGAAAGGGAAGGATAGATTAGATGCATGTATCTCAAAATTGTTTTGAAATCACAGTGGAATCAAATAAATTAACTATTTTTATTATGCACTAAATAAAACCTTTCCTAACATGGATCCAAGACATATGAAATCCAAAATTAATTTATGAGATCAGTCTCATACCTTATCGTAGGTCGAACAACTCTGCAGCCGATGATCAAAATTTGACAGGTTCTTGAAGCCACGCAAACGCCCGACCTCTATAGGTATTCACATGAGATCTGATCTGATCCAAGACTTATCTATCTCTCTGGGATGCTAGCTCTTTTGCAGAGAAGATCTTTTGATGATTGGTTTGAGCCTTCTTCAGATCTGGAAGATGATCTTCAGTCAAAGAAGTAGTGGAGGTAGAAGAAAAAATAGCAGCAACGTGGCTTTCTTCCTTGGAGTGCCATGCCTTGTACCAATAGAGTTTTTCTCTTAAACTTGAAAGGAAGGACACCAACAAGTCTCTCTCTCACTCTAGTGGTAGGCCAAATTTTGTTCAGATCAAAAAGACCCCATAGAGATGTCCCAAAAATAGACCTTTTAAGGGGCCACTAGAAGAGTCCTAATAGAGTCAAACTCTATCAAACATTCAAATTAAATTTTAAATTCAAACCAAAACTCATCCATATCCAAATGGGAGGATAAGTGGTCAACCAAGAGGTGAAAAAATATGAAAAACCTCATGCAAATCTAAAATTTGCATGAGAAGAGAAGAGGCGTGGACAAAGGGTGCGCATGGAAGAGTCCTTCATAAAATGGACTCTAGGATTTTGGATTGAGCCTCAAACCAAAAATAATTTGATTTAAATTCAAATACCTAATTGAACCTAATATAATTAGATCTCTAATCAAAATAAATTCTAATCTAATTAAGATTTAATTAAATCTAAATTCAGATCAAATCAAAAATTGATTCCATGATAATTGAGTCATCTCATAACTCAATCAAACCAAATCCAATTCAAGTCAAACTAGATCTAATTCAATTAGACTTGATTTAAAACTTATTTTTCAATCTAATTGAGTCTAATTAGTAATCAAATTATTCATTTATCCTTCTTGAGTTAACTATCAATCGTATTGATAATTATATCCTTAATGATTTATAATCATCGATCAATCATCGAATCAGACAGAAATCTCTTTTGTATGTGATCCCGTAGGTTCTATTTTATCTAGTAGTGGGATATATTATGATCTGTATCATAATATCATCAAAATTTCTTTTGATAAATTAGAATAATTTCAACACTATCCATCAAGAATCATTGATTATCAAGACGATGCTCGTGGATCCCACAATCCACCAGTAACACTAAACAGTATGTAGTGACAATCCAGTAGAATGAAAGTATGAATCTCTAGATATAGTTATCATGTGATTCAGTCCTTCTATCAAAAATTCAGACTTGATGGAGGTCATGGACAACTCATCAAACTCCATCGTCAGTTAGATGCAAGATTGGCTCGATTTGAGTTCTCTTGTGAATCTCGTAGAAACTTCTTTCCAATATTCATCTTCCTTTGGCCAAAGACTTAGCGAACTCAGTCTCGTGAATCACATAAGATTATACCTTTTCTATTAAGATTGATAGATTCCATCTAAGTACATTCTACTCTCAATAGCGAACCTGAATCCACCATAGCCAACATACACAACAAGGATCTAAATGGCTAGGAATCAAGTAGACATGCAGTCAAACTATAGTTGCCTCACTACAAATAGCCAATGCACCGTAGGTCAAAGGACTAGTTATACCATTGCAGCATCGAGAATACCACTAACGAGTGAGTAGATATCTAAGTAATTTTTCGTAATGGTCACGCTTAATGTAAGTTATTCTCTAATAACTACCTGCATTATCATTCTAGTATCACCACACTATAGACTCGAGACTCATCTATCTGTGAAGAAGGTGATCATGCACCAATCTAATTAGATCAATCATTGTCCTTCGTGATGATCTTCCAATTTGGAGCATTTAGAAATTAACTACTAATAGTATATGTCTCAAATTCTCAACATCTTGAGAATATGCAAAATCATCTTTATTAATTTCTAGGACAAATCATGGATGCATAAACATGACTGAAAATAAAAATATTTTTTATTAATAATAAAAATTTTATAAATTTAAATACAAATCCTGAAAAATAAATATGTTAGCCAATAATTGGCATTCTAGGGCACACATCTAACATCATGGTAATTTGGGAGTCTTAGGCTAGGGCTAGTGGCTTGGGAGCAGAGGAGGATAGGATGGTTGACTAGGTTATTTTGGATGTTGGTCGGTGTTTTGGAAAGTTAGAAATAGAGGAGGGAGAGGATTCCATAGCTTGGGGAAGGAAGCTTTAGTAGAGAAGAAGTAGGGAGGAAGAAGAAGTTTAGCAGGAAGAAGAAGAGAAGGAGAAGGAGAAGGGAGGAAGAAGAAGTCTCGGGAGGAAGAAGACATGAATTTTTTTCAATTCAATTCCGTTCTCTTCTGATTACAAAAAAAATAACCCATTTATAAATGGGTCCTAACAAACCATAACAAACAAAATAACAAACTCAAATATCCCTAACAACCTGGTTCCACCTCATGCTTTAAAAAACATGATGAGTTAGAAAATAAAAGAAAATACACCCAATTCTCAAACACCCACATATACACCCAGATACAATAATAACAAAAAAAATGTAATACATGTAGACTTGCATCGATAATCATGCTGCTGGGTGATGTCCTTATCAGTTTCAATAAGGGTCATAAGTATCATGATACATGGTACATAATACATGATACATAGTTTTATCAAGAAGCCTAATTAGAGAAGCTAAATAGTTTCATGAAAATATACACACTACAAAAAAAATCCACAATCAACAGCCAAATCCCAACAAAACCACATATCAATTAAATCCACCAATAAACTTAATCTAATGTAAAAGAAAAATTAATGGATCCACAAATCAAATACCTAACATATCAAGTGGAGAAATCCTAATCAAATACCTTAAGTGGCAGTCCAGCGGATACCCTTATGGCCAGCACCAATGTCAAAGAAGATGACCCCTCAAGAGTGGTCGGAGAGAAGGATCTCACAAATGGAGAGAAACCCTAAGCTAGATAGAGAGGAGGATCCTCCATGATAGAGGAGAAAGGGCACCAAGATGAGACATCACCACCACCACAAGAGAGTAGTGGAGAAAGAGCAAAGAACTGGAAGAGTGGCGAGAGAGCAAAGGAGTGGGGGTTGGATGTGGAGGGTGGCTGGAATAGTGGGAGAAGAGAATGATTGTGAGAGAGAAAAAGAGTTAAAAGAAGAGAATAGAACCGTATATGAGGTTATTTAATCAGCATGATAAAATTAAATCAAGTTGACATTCGACAAAACATTGATCAGATACTTAATTTAGCATTTTTCTTAATTTAAACAATTGAGACTTGATTGAGAATGATTCGGTGATCTAGGTTAGTAATCTAAGCTTTATTCCAAGCTTAATCAGCTTTAACAATCAAAATAGAGTAAAGTAAAATAAGTTTTATCAATTAACTAAAAAATAATAAAATACTAAATAAATAAAGCAACTTGTTGGTGAATAAATTTCATAGGCACTGAATAGCTATGATGTCTTTCATCTTTTTAGTAATAAATCTTCAAAAGGCAATTTCTATAGTGTTTTGAAAGATAAAATCATCTTCTATCCAAGAAAACTCCCACCATTTGATTAATATAGATGGTCTAGACTCATCCACCAGTAATCACTAGTAGCTAGTCATATGTGTCGTCAGTGCAGTAATTTCCTCAAACCCCAAGATCATTTTCATATTGACATGATTGGCAGGGAGCATAATTTTATCAAAGTTGAAGGGCTTTTTCAAAACTGCCTTCTCCCTCCTTCAGCTCAATTCATGCTATACCAATAGAGGTAGCAAGTCTCACCCTCTATATCCTCTCCATACTCCAATAGAGGTAATGACCTTGCTTTCTCATTCTCACTAGTAAAAACTAGATAAATGAAAAAAGTTTTCAAAAAAAATAAAGATGATGGAGAGGGCAAATGAGATCGCCCTTAGAGCTGTGCGAGGCAGTAGATAGAGGCAAAATAATAGGGAGATGGGTGGCAACAAGGATGCAGGCATCATTGATGAGGCAGCAAAAAGGGTGAGAAAGAGAATACATGGATGTGGATGGAGGTGAATCTATAAGGAGCTGAGTGAGGCACACGATAATGAGAAGGTGATAGTAAGGAGGAATATGGTCCATAGTTGGAGGATAGAACATGGGTAAGGGGAAGGCTATTAAAAAAAATAAAAAATAATATAGTTTTTTAATAGAAGAGGTATGGGCTAAGCTAGCTTTAGATCTGATAATCTAAAATATTTGACTTGATTCAACCAAGTTAGAATTCCATTTAGGTAAAAAAAATTAAAAATAGCAACTAACTTCTAATCTACTAAGAGATAATCATCCTAATTATTTTTATCTGATGAATGATTAGAATCTTTTATATCCTTTTATAAAAAAAATAGTAAAATAGCACTATTGCAAAAATACCTTTTAAAAAACCATTGCAGCAATATCCTTAGGGCTGAAAATGGGCCGGGTTGGTTAGGTTGGGCCATTTTTTCGTGCTTCAAGAAGGCTTAGGCTCGAAAACTTTTAAAAAATCTAAGCTCAATCCTAGCTCAAGCTTGACTTGAAAACCAATTAGCTAGTTGGAGAAAGCACAAATCTATTTCAAGAGTCTCTCCCTCACCAATGGAGTAGGATCCACAACAATCATCATCTGAACTATCTGATGCTCCCCAAATCCTCCAACTGCAAGGCATTATCAGTCCAAAGTATGCGAGTAATCCATGGTTTGGCACTAAAAAGATGAGCAAGCACTCATCATCAAGGGAGAAGGCAGTGGTGCTTGAAAGACATGGATCACTGAGGTTGGCAGTGGATAGGGCAATTGTGGATCTTCACTACTTTTGGGTGCTACCTAGATAGTGCCACATGAGGATGAACTCGAGGAGTCAGCATTTAAGCTATATTGGAGGAGGCCATGTAGGATGGCGAGCAGCCAACAAACTCTTGCATCACTTGATCAATAGTGGAGACAAGCAAGGAGGGTGCTCGAACTTAGGGAAGGTTCAAAGCTTACAAGCTATTGAGAAGCGGCAAAGGTAGATAGAAGAGGGGTGAGGGTTTTGATTGGGATATCAAAAGAAGAGGAATCGAGGGTCTCAGTATCTTAGCACAGCAAACCAATGAACCCATTGGACCAGATAGTTGGCCAACTTTAGACTTAGTCTAGGCCTGAGCCATACCAAATACCTAGCCCGAAATATATGCGGGCTCAAATTTGAAGCTAAATCTGACCCCAAACTACTAGGCCATAAACTGAAGCCCGGCCTGTAGTCGGCCCAACTGACCGCGCCTCGGGCCCTCTAAGCCCACTTCCAGTCCTGAATGCTCTTCCGAATTTTTTGTGACCTGCGTTGGCGGCTTGAAACCCTAGAGACGGCGCGCCCGTCCTTCTCTTTCCTTGTCTCTTCCTAATAAAGCTTAAAACTCTACAGAGCTCCCATCCTCATCTTTCTTTGCCTCTGAACCGTCGCCGAGAGCAGCCCGCCGCAGGCACGACGATGGAGACGGCCAGGACGGTGAAGGACGTCTCGGCCCACGAGTTCGTCAAGGCGTACGCCGCCCATCTCAAGCGCTCCGGAAAGGTCATCCTTTCTTCTTCGATGAGATAGGGTTTTCGATCTTTCTCGTCTTACAAACTCTTTGGCAGATCCATCTGTTTCTTAAAAATTCATTACCTTCGCGATGATATCCGATTCGATTCAATTTGTTGACGGCGACTGCAGAAGTTTTGCGTGGGTTTATAGAATTGGGTTTCTTTTTTCTTCCCCTTTTGTAATTTCTTTTTAACATTCATTGGTAATCTGTGTCAGTTTCTTTTGCTAAGAAGATTCGTATTATATTGGCCGTTCGTTGTAATTTCTCTAGATGATTAGCGGCAGTTCTTATGATTTTATCTCTGACCATCCAAAAATTCCATTCATGGAATTTAATATGCTGCCATAGTTCTTTGCTTTCAGTAATACTCTGTTATCTACATAGAATAGATTCCATGGAACCACATACCAAATATTAGCAACTTACCTGCCACAAATTTGTAGAAATATTTCTTCGAAGAAAGGGGTGAACAACTGACTCATGATGAGCACTCATAACAACTTGATACTAGTTTCTGAACATTTATTTCTGACTTAAATTTATGCTCTCTCTCTCATGCATAGTTGCATAAGCATGAAACAAGCCTCTGCAATTAAGCTTCTTGACATACTTGTAGATTTCAAAATTCGTTCCACTACATATCCTAGGGCCATTATGATATTGCGTGGTTTTTAATGTTGGGAATTTCTTTATTTCTTGAAATCATGGTTATTTTCTGTTTTTAAACTACATGCTCCTGGTGCAAGTCTATGTTGGCATACCAGTTGAAGTCTTTATATTATTCTTTAACTTGGTTACTGAGGTCCCAAGTGGTCCTCATTTTTATCAAGGCAGGAGTCTCAGGTGATTTTCCTCTTTTGGTTCTATGTGAACGCTAAAAATCTTCACATAGTAGACAGTTAACTGTCTGATGAAATGCAGCTTGCAAATTTTTTTTTTTTCCTTTAATGCTGACTGGTCATTCCAGTTCTACTATTTCCTCGGTTGCTGATTTAAATTTAATGTACATGTTATAATTTATGGCACGGTTCACTTGTACTTTATGTATGTATAGTGAGTTGTAAAGCACGTAGGAAAATGCTTGATAGCATGCATTCAAAGGAATCACAGTTTATTTGTGATATCTTATGATTACTGATGACTATTGATAAGAGCACGATGTTGTCGTTAGGACATCATGTTTATTAGTTTAATTTTGATTTTTTAAAATAATTAAAAATACGTAGATAGTAATGAGTCGGGTCGAATTCATAGAGAAGGTAGTGTTTTAGTTTTGAAATCTTTGATTTTTATAAAAGAAAAGAAAAGATTTTTGAAAAAAATTAAAGTCAAAAAATAAAATTATAAATAAAAAATAAAAAACTAAGATCTACTATTTAGATCTTAGCATCTACTTGTAATAAAAATAAAAGGCATGAATTTAAATTTGTAGCAAAAATAAAAAAGCATGAATTTAACTTTATAATAACAAAAAGCATGAATTTAAAGAGTAGAAAAATAAATTTTACATTAATTTAAAGTTTAAAATTTAAATACATGAAATTAAAAGAACAAGAAAATAAATAAAAAATAGAATAGGTGATCTTAATCTCGGATCAGCTTGGCATTGAGATGGTGTAGAAGATCGACTCTTCCTCTCGGCACCGTCTGCCTTGAAGCAATTATGAATCCAAAGCTGGTTCTATCCTATACCATCACCTTTGCTTGACTGAAGACACGGAGGTCTGGGTCTTTTTTATAAGTATTGGAGAGGAGGGATAAATGGTGTGTAGAACCATGTATGTGGAGGAATCTGAGTGTAAATCAACTTAAAACACTGCCTGGATCATGTTCTGTTGAGCATTCTATGAGTTCTGGGTCTTTTGGCCATCAGATGCGAATCCAACATTTCAAAAAATACCAAAATCGATGTTTATTAGCCCAGATTTGATCGAAATTGATTCTGGCCGTCGGATCAAGCTTGATGGAGAAGATCTGGCCGTCGGATCACACTCATGATGTTTATATCAAGCCAGGGAGTTTCGTCAGTTGTTGGATCTAGATTTGGATGTGATTTGGCCATTGGATTGGGATCTAGAGCGTTCACAGCCATCGGATGGAAGCAAAGAAGCGGTCTGAACTCTTAATTAAAATAGGAAATGCCACAGTTGTCTGATCATGATCGGGAACCACCGCTATCGTTGGATCATGCTTTACTATACAGGTAGACCACGGTGAACCGAGTGTGCCGAAGACTGGATTCAATCAGTGCAGGCGTGCATGGGAAATGATGAGAATACCCCTACTAAGCGGTCTTGCATGAGCCGCGTGGTTTTCTGATGTCAGCAGCTCACGGGAGTGGGTCGACGTTGGATGGCTTGCTGGTGCGTGGGTTAGGTCACTCTGGCTTGGCGCACCGGCTGCAAAGAACACGCCGACTGCAAAGAATGCATTGGCTAAGCCATTTTTTTATTTTTATTTTTATTTTTTTCTTTCTTTAAAACTTCATATGGCATCCGTTAAATCGAATTTGCTCCAAATTTATTTTATTATGAGTTGAAAATTGAACTCTTTTTATTAGTAAACATATTTCCTGAAATAGATGAATAAAAATATTAATTTTTAAAAATAAAAATAAATTAATTTATAAATTAATGCTTTTATTAATGTATTTATGGTAATTATCATACCTCCCAATTTGAGTTTTGCTCATCCTCGAGTAAAGAAAAAATTTAATTTTAGATATCTTTTAAGCTTAGTATTTCGAATTTTACTTGAGCAATTTTCAAAATGGCCATTGACGTTCAGTAGAGCATAAATGAGATATGTTGTTGGGGTATTAGTACTTACCAATAAAAATTAAGTGAAGAGCATTTTAAACTTTTCTGAACTTTTTCTAAATTGATCTATCTTTATCTCTGAATTGTCTAAACTTTCATATGGACAAGTGTATTGGTACTTTCGTTCTTCATTTATTGATTATTTTTTTATTCACATTGCCCACTTTTTGATGCGAATGTCATTGCTTAGGCAATGGGACTTGGTTACTTGGTAGAAAGTCAATTTTTTTTAATATTATACAACTATTGAGTGTCTTAATCCCTTAAGCTTTCTATTTGATACATGTAACGAGTTTTGGGCCAATGACTTCCAAATCAATTGGCTTTAGGGCACTAGGTATAAAATATCCCTCAGGCTTACTAGCTCGAATTAAATAGGCTACGAGTTAAGACTAGCTTTACAATGAGCTTCTTTGCCTTTCCTACCTTTTGACGTGAAATTCAATGCTTGCTTAGGCAAATAAGTCCGATAACTCAATGAGAAGTACTTAAAAACTATTTTATTTTAAATTTTTTTGTTTATATATGAAGAAGTGTATAGTTATCCTACACAAGCCCATAAAAAGTAGACTCTTCTTTGATGTTGCTAGGAAAAATTAGAAGTTACTCAAAGAAAAATTATTTATGATCTAGACTTAACTCTTTATTGCGTTTTCTTAATACTTGATCTCTTAATATTTCATAAATTTTTTGATCTATGCATCAATTTTCTTTTAAAATTGCTTAATTCAACTTGATTCTTAAGCGTACTCGGGTGTCTAAATGCTAAATACTAACTTCTTCGAGCACTTTAAAATTTTTAAAATTTTTATTATTCTCCCCCCTCAATTTAATAGATATTGTCCTCAATGGAGAAAAAAAATAAAGGATGTAATAATGAACAGGAAAGAATACACCTGACTCAATATGTTTGTGGTCCAATATGGTTTTGAAAGTTTGGGCTCTCCCTCCAATTTATTCAACATGACTTAAAAAGAAAATAAACTAAAAAGATAAATTAGATGCAAGAAAACTAAATATTGGGTTACCTTTCAATAAGCGCTAAGTTTACCATCTTTAGCCAAACACAAGATAGCTTACCTATCCTGTATCGAATATCGGATTGATTGGATTGTCAATCTTAGGAAGATAGTTTGTGATCCCTTTATTGATAAATTTATTGTTAATTTTGGGAAGGTAGGATGTGACCCCATTCTCAGACCCTTGTTTGTCAATAATTTTTTCTATTTGTCCTTCTAAAATGCTCATGAATTGAGCTTTTGGATTAGGAGTTATATTCGATATAATGGGTACTAGGAGGGTATCTAAAGGCAGCTTTAGTTCTGGAGGTAAATTAATATGATCTTGCTTAAATAACTCCATTGGCTCTTCATTGTATGCCCTTTACTCTTTATGAGAAGAATCTGCTTCTAGGGTTGAAGGGAATGGAGTTTTAGGTTTATATGTCTCGAATAAGTCATTTGTTCTCTTTTTTTTCTTTATCTATCTCATTTAAATTGGAACCAGCATCGGTACTAGTTTCGGACTTAGGTTCTTCTATATGGTTAGTCTCAGTACTAATCTCTTCTAAATTTTCATCTTGGCTAGCATCGGTATTAGCTTCTCTCACTTGGTGTTGATATGGGTCCATAGAAATCATACTACTTCTAAGTTCTGAAATAGCTTTGGTATTCTCTAATTGGGGATTCTTAGGTGGGATATTAGATTGATAACTTGGTTCAGGTGATTGGTAGACAATAGGTGGGTTGTTTATAAGAATCGATTGGCTCGGCAATTGACTTAGTTCTCTCCTTATGGTAGATTCAGCTAATTGTCCTATTTAAGCTTCTAGTCTAGCGATAGATTGTTGTTGAGTTAGAATTGATTGTTGTTGTTGGTTAAATCTATCGTTGGCTAGATTGTTTTGTTGAGGAGGTGCGTATGATGGCTGATTATAATTTGGTGGCTGGATGAACTGACTAGGCTAACCACTATTATAGGCATAGTTCTAGTATTGATGCCTATATTGATAGTTCTGGACAGGTGGAATTTGGGTCTGTGCGTGAGTCTATTGGGTTATCCAAGAAAAATTAGAATGGTTTCTCCAATTTGGATTATATAAATTTGGAAAAGGGTCATTAATTGGCTTGGAGTAGCCTTGCATAGCTTGGACTTGTTCTTGGATGAAAGGTAAAAATTGTGCAGTCGTAGGATATTTGCTCACATGATGGGTTGGGCTAACATAGATTGAACAAATCTCCGGATAATTAGAAAGATGTATATGTGCAGAAGATTGTTGGCCTAGGGCTAGGAGTTGATCTAATTTTTGGGTAAGAAGATCAACTTTATCTAATTTTTGGGCTATTAGGTTTAAATCAGTCTTAAACTAGATTCTGGATAATAGATTCATGCTCACTTTTGATAGAAAGATAATGAAGTACGGTTGATTGAGTTATCACTTAGGGTTTCAAATAAGGCATAGGCTTCGTCCTCACTTTTATTCATGAATGCATCCCCACAAGATGCATCTACCATCTATCTATATTGATCTCCTAAATCCTTATAAAAAGCTTGAACTATTTGCCACTTAGACTATGGTGTGGGCATTTTCTAAGAAGTTTCTTAAGTCTCTCCCATAACTCGTGAATTTGTTCTCCTGGAAACTGAGCAAATCTAGTGATAGCTCGTCTCATGGTGTTGGTTCGGCTTATAGGATAAAATTTCTTAAGAAATTTATTTTGCAATTCAACCCAAGTTTTGATTGGTCTCCTTATTATACCAGGCTATGCTTGGCTTTATCTTTTAATGAAAAAGAGAATAAGATTAGTCTAAGGGCATCGTTAGTTAAATTTTGAATCTTCATCCTAGAGCAGATTTTTAAGAATTCGCCTAGATATTTATAAGGATCTTCATTGGTATTCCCATCGAAGAATGGGAGCATCTGGATTGTAGTCGGCTTGATCTTATAGTAGGTTGCAGGAATATCAGGTAATTGGATGCAAGTCGATGGATTATAGGTGGAAGGAATAAAATATTCCTTCATCAATCTATGTGGTTCTTTAAGATTTTCAGCAATTTGACTATTATGTTTAATATGGATCAACGATTTAATTTTATGATTGGGTTTAAGTAGATCAAAAAAAGCGATCTCCTATGGTGCATGTACTAGTGTAACCCTATGTATGATTCAGATTTTTTTAAGATTTTTTTATTTTTTATTATTTTATTACTTTTTAAAATTTAAATTATTTTTTAAAATTATTTATAATTTTTTATTTAGTTTAATTTAATCAAATTTAATTTAATTTATTTTTATTTTATTTTATTTTTGGTGGAAAAAAGAGAAGAAAGAAAGAAGAGTTTTAAAGAAGAGATCCTAAGGAGTCCTAAAGCTAAGAAGAAAGAAGAATTAGTTTTAATTAGATTTGATGTTTTAGTTAGTAATTAAGTTAGGCAATCAATCCTGACTAAGGATTGTCCTAGATCTAGATAGCTCCTAATTGTCAAGATCATCTTAAGGTCTTTCAAGTATAAGATCAGCTACTCAACTGGCTAGATAAGTGTAAGGTTGGTAGGAGTCCTCCCATTATTTTTCTTAGACACCAATTATTATGGTCAGGTAAGCTAATGGAATCAATTAAATAATTACCTTCCTTCAGGTTGCAGTACCTGAACCACTTTTCTTAGATGCCAGTCAAACTAACTAACCCTAATCTGGTCCAACTCTTAGGATTTCTTGTCCTAATGAGCTCGAGTTTTTAGGGCTGATGTCTAATTGATTTAAGGTTAAAGACTTAGGTTAATGCAGGATGCTGGTTGGTTGTTTGTGGGCTAAGAAAGGATGATCAAATCCCCATCTTATCTTTTTTAATGGTTGTGCTTTTAAATTGATTTAAGATGAATATGCACAATCACTTTCAAATAAGGAATTCTATATAACTAAATTAGATGCATGAAATTAATTAAACTTGAGAGGCTTATCTTGTCTCCAGCGATCACCAAAAAGAAAATAAAAATAAAACTAATGTGATGGATGCTCTAAGCAATTAGGGTTTCTACTCTTATCATGAAGTTTTTAATTAGATTTTAGTGGATATTTTTTAAATTAATTTGAAAATAAAGTAAATCATAAAAAAGAAAAGAGGTTTAGAATTAGGATTGATCTCACTAAGCAAAATTGGAAATTATCCTCCTTGCCCTAATTTTTTTTCTTTTTTTTCTACAAAATAAACAAAAACATGTAAGCAACATTTACAAAAAATTAAAAGATTAAAAATTTTATTTATAATTTTTTATAAGAAAATCAAAGAAATCAAAACTTTTAATGTCCGTGCCTTCCCTGGCAACGGCATCAAAAACTTGGTTCGTTTGTCGGAATTATTCTTAATTTATTTACTAGAAAATCAAAGAAATCAAAAGAAATTAGCGTCTATGCCAATCTCCGGCAACAGCGTCAAAAACGTGATAAGAGTGTGATGTTGTCGTTAGGACACCATATTTATCAGTTTAATTTCGACTTCTTAAAATGATTAAAAATACGTAGATAGTAGTGAGTCGGGTCAAATACATAAGGAAGGCAATGTTTTAGTTTTGAAATCTTTGATTTTTGTAAAAGAAAAGAAAAGATTTTTGAAAAAAGATATTGAAGTTGGAAAATAAAATTTTAAATAAAAAAAATTAAACGATGCGAAAAAATAAACTTGATACTAAGATCTACTATTTAGATCTTAGCATCTACTTGCAATAAAAATAAAAAATATGAATTTAAATTTGCAGCAAAAATAAAAAGCATGAATTTAAATTTGCAATAATAAAAAGTATGAATTAAAGAGCAGAAAAATAAATTTTATATTAATTTAAAGTTTGAAATTTAAATACATGAAATTAAAAGAACAAAAAAATAAATAAAAAATAGAACATGTGATCTTGATCTCGGATCAGCGTTAGCGTTGAGATGGTGTAGAAGACCGACTCTCCCTCTCGACACCGTCTTGAAGCAACCATGAATCTAAAGCTGGCTCTATCCTATGCCATCACCTTCCCTTGATCGAAGACACTGAACTTTGGAGGCCTGGATCCTTTTTATAAGTGTTGGAGAGGAGGGATAATTGCTATGAGCCGATATGGGACCCAAACAGTGTGTAGAACCGCGTATTTGGAGGAATCCAAGGGTAAATCAACTTAAAACATTGCCTGGATCACGTTCTATTGAGCGTTATGTGAGTTCTGGGTCTTCTGGCCATCAGATGCGAATTCAACGCTTCAAAAAATACCAAAAATCGATGTTTATTAGCCTAGATTTGATCGAAATTGATTTTGGCCGTCGGATCGCGCTTGATGGAGAAGATTTGACCGTCGGATCGCGCTCAGGGTGTTAATATCAAGCCAGGGAGTTTCGTAAGCCGTTGGATCTGGATTTGGACGTGATCTGGTCGTTGGATCGAGATTTGGAGCGTTCACAGCCATCAGATGGAAGCAAAGAAGCGGTCTAAACTCTTAATCAAAATAGGAAACGCCACTGCTGTCTGATTATGATCGGGAACCACCGCTACCATTGGATCGTGCTTTACCATGCAAGTGGATCGTGGTGAATCGGGCATGCCGAAGATTGGATCCAATCTGTGCTCGGCGTGCGTGGGAAATGACGAGAATACCCCTGCTAAGTGGTGTTGCGGTAGCCGCGTGGTTTTCTGACATCAGTGGCTCACGGGATTGGGTTGACACTGGATGGCTTGCTAGCGCGCGGGTTGGGTCGCTCTGGCTTGGCGTGCCAGTTGCGAAGAACGTGTCGACTGTGAAGAACACGCCGGTTGTGAAGGATGTGCTGGCTGAGCCATTTTATTTTTATTTTTATTTTTCTTTTCTTTCTTTAAAACTTCATATGGCATTCGTTTTAAATCGAATTTGCTCCAAATTTGTTTCACTGTGACTAGAAAATTGAATTCTTTTTATTAGTTAACATATTTCCTGAAATAAATGAATAAAAATAATAATTTTTTTAAAAAATAAATTAATTTATAAATTAATGTTTTTATTAGTGTATTTATGGTAATTATCAACTATGAAAGTTGAAATGTTAACTTCACCTTTTCGGATGCAAAGAGGAAAAATTATACCTTTTGATTGCTTAATATGTGATTGTGAGTTCTAGATTTGATGCAAGAGAACATGAGATGAGATGGGATCTACATGGGAAAGGTAGAGCAGCCATTGCTCTTCATTTTGTTGATGGAAAAGCTTTTTTGAACATGAGCATATGATTTAGAAGGAGATCAGAATAATGGGAAAAATTCATGTGCTTGGAAATGGTATATGCTATTATGTGTTCATACATGTCTCATATTGGGATTTGAGCTTGGGCATCCTACACGGTGCATATATCTCCAGCATTTGAGTTGGCTTATGCCTTTATAGTCAGTATTTGTGTAGAATTAGGTTGCATTTGGTAGCCAGCAATCTATCAAGATTGTTGGTAATTTAAAAGGGCCCTGCTAGATTACCACGTTTGGTATACTTTTTAGGTTGCGTTTGGTAGCCAGCAATCTATCCAGCTTGCTGGTAATTTAAAAGGGCCGCATCAGATTACCACATTTGGTATACTTTTTAAGTTGGTAATCTAGATTGCTAGATAATTTAGATTACCTTTCATGAGATAATCTGAATTACCAAGAGGAGGAATGGCTATCCAAATTATCAAATATTTGGTAATCGGACAATGACATGTTTGGATGAAAATGCCCTCATAAAAAAAATATAAATATTAATATATATTATATATAATATATATTATAATATATTATATATAATATTTATATTTATATTTATATTATAAATATAATATATATAATATAATAATTTAGTAATAATATAATAATATTATATAATACAATATTATGTTGTATTATAATAATATTATAACATAATATTACATTATATAATATTATTATAAAATTATTAATATAATAATAATATATTATAATATATAATATATAATATATATATTTGTATTATAAATATCAATATCATATATAAGATAATAATATAATAATATAATAATATTATATAATATAATATTATGTTGTATTATAATAATATTATATTATATTATAATAATATATTATAATATGCATTATAAATATAAATATATATTGAAATATAATATATTAAATATAATATATAATATATATATTATAATAATAATATAATAATATTACATAATATAATATTATGTTATATTATAATATTATAGTAATATAATATTATATTATATAGTATTATATTATAGTATATATTATAAATATAAATATATATTAGAATATAATATATTATATATAATATATTATAATATATAATATATAATGTATATATTTATATTTTGTGCATGGGTTGTGATTTTTAATAAATTTGATTTGAAGATATTTTAAAAATTTGATGTTATATTACCAGTAATCTGATTGTCATATCAAATATGTCGATCAAAATTTTCAGTAATTTTACTGCAACATTACCTACATGTACCAGACACAGTAATCAATAGTATTGGCAATCTATCCAGATTGCAGATAATTAGATTACCAGATAATCTAGATTATCACTGTCTGGTAATGCACCAAATACAACTTTAGTTCAATGTTCCAATATTTTTGTATCTGTGTCCAACAAATTACATGGTTGAATGTTGTGTCTAAAATTCTTGTTAGAAGGCTTATATTTGTTTTGGCAAACCTAAATCTGGAGGATAGAGACCAAGCATGTAGAAGGGGATGTAATTAATAATTTCCTCTAAGATTTTTTTCTTTATTTTTGTGTTTGTGTGTTGGGGTGGCAGTGGGGGAGTTTTGGAACATATTATAGCTTGCTAGCTGAGCAGGAAAGCTGGTCTGAGACAATGTATTAAGTTTTGGCGGATGGATTATGGTCTAAGAGAGTATTAAGTTTTGGCTGACAGATCAGATAGAGCTTTTAAGTTTTACCTGAAGTGGCATATGGAGCAAGGGCTTCATAAAAAAATAAATGTTATTGGAAAAGGATTTGAGGGAGACCACATTGAAAAATGATTGTACTAGGAGAGGCTTGTGTTAGATTATGGAGTGTAGCTTGGAAGGGAAGAACTGTTTGGGGAAAAGATTTGAGTTTTCTGATGGTGGTAGATTGACTGCATCAAGGTTTTTTATCTTATTCAGAAAAAAAAAAAATTTTAAGGCAGCATTTGTATGCTCTGTAGCTGCAACAAATTGGTGATGGCCAAAACCTGGATTTGTCAGTTTCGTGGAAATTGATAAACATATTTGGTTGGAGTTGGATGAGCCTGGTGACTCAAAATGGATATATTGATCTGTGTGGGGGACGAGAAGACCTTGCTACTGAATGTTTCTCTCTCTGTTGTTTTATCAGGGTTACAGCTACGTTGTTAAGAATGACATGGAGAACATGTAACTGTTTGTAATAATCTCAAGGCTGTTTGATCAAGTGGACCACGAATGTAAGCACTGGGTGGAATCAAGCATACTAAGTTATCATATTATTAATCTTTCCTATATTCAACCATGCATGCAGAAGCAAAAGATTTAATTCATCCACTGTTTGCTTTATTTTGTTTTATTTTTTTTTAAACTCTCTTTGGACACTTGTTGCTTATGTAAATAGATGGAGCTTCCTCACTGGACAGATATTGTGAAGACTGGAAGATTTAAGGAGCTTTCTCCATATGACCTTGATTGGTACCACATCAGAGCTGGTATTCAACTTTTCACAGTTCTCACTCTTTGACACAACATCAAAATGATATTTTTAGAAATTAATTGGAGCTTATCGCTTATTATTCATTACTTCCCTTAGTTAATGTGCCACATTTCCTTACAGCTTCTATGGCAAGGAAGATATATCTGAGACAGGGTATTGGAGTTGGTGGTTTCCAAAAGATTTATGGAGGGCGCAAAAGGAATGGAAGCCGCCCCCCACATTTCTGCAAAAGCAGTGGGGCAATAGCCAGGCACATTCTGCAACAGTTGCAGGAGATGGACATTATTGATTTTGATCCTAAAGGGTGAGGATTGGTTTCTTTATTGCTCCAAGTTTTCTTCAGGACAAAATTATCATATATTCCCAGTCATTTCATGATTTAGAAGATTACTTTGGTCTCTTCAAACTGCTATCTTTTCCTATTATGGGCCAAGGTTTCAATCATGGTGATTATTGAAGTTAGCTGTATAATCATGAATTATGATTTGGTAAACTATTATATGTAGTCATTTACATTGCTCATAACATGCTGTGTTGCATAACGATTCTATCAGCCTAAATATCACTGTTATTAAGACCTATCAATGTTTCTACCATTTCCTGATAGTTTTCAGTATCCTCTGACTATTGAAAAGCTGCAATTGTATTCACTTATTTCTGGTTTAGTGCTTATCTGATATGTCTGGGAAAACTGAATTGTCTACGAGATGTTTATTTGTCCATGATTTTGTGGACCATTCGTGAGTTCTTCGTGACTTGATAATGAATAAAATACTGAACTATGTTATACTACAATATGATTTCTTTCTGCTGTTTTTGTTGCTGATGGTGCTACTTATCCGTTGGTTGCTACTTCACCTTGAAACCTTTATTTGACATCATTTTTTTATTTATTCCATAATACTCTTTTTAAAATATATTTTGGCTATCTTTCAGTGAACTTGCTGTTTCTCTCTAAATTCTGCATCAAACTCTCCCATATGATATTCAACTTGGGACTCTGTTTTTTTCCTTCTGTTCCAGGGATTTGTAGGCTAGTAGCTCAGGTACTCAGATTACATAGTGCCAACCTTATTTTTTCCGTTTACTTGCATTGTGATTGCTTCTTTATTTTAACCTCAAACATATTGCACGATGGGTACTTCAGCATTGACGTGTGTATGGCCAGAATAGGTGGGAAATACTCTAGTCACACTAGATGCACTTGGTTTATAATATTTAATGGGAAAAGCAACCAAATGAGTATTTTGTCCCTGTAATTGTGCATAATATCTCAGGACAATTTTTTTGTTTTTTGTTTTTCATTTTTCTCTGTTTTACAGGGGAAGGATGATTACCTCCCAGGGACGGCGTGATCTTGATCAAGTTGCTGGAAGGGTTGTAGTTGCTCCTTGAGCTAGTGTTAGGTGCTTAAATTGTGCTTATCTCTTTTGAGGAACTTGTTACCTGTCAGTTTTATAGGATTTTTGATGTCCGGATTTTGCCTAATCGAGTTCGGTTGTGTTGCTTAGCTGCTGACTAGCTAAAATCTAGAATGAAATTTCCCATGAGCTGAATATTTATTGTTGAAATATTTGAGATCTGTCTATTGTTTGATCAATCGGTTTGCTCGTCAACATGTTTGGATGCTGATAGCTAACCATCCCTTTGATAATTCTAGTTATTGGTGTTTATTCCTTAATCAGAAGTTATTCGCTGTCTGGTTGGTATTCATGGGAATGTTCTCGATCACCATATGGTATCATCGCAATATAAACATGTATTAAAATTTGCAGGTTAAGGAGCAGCTTTTATCATTAGATTATACTTGCAATGTGTTGGCAGTTGGTGGGAGGAGGATTTTTAACACGAATGTTCTTACTGCTTCACTCACTTTCATGCAAGTTATATATAGGTCGGAGGTGATTCTCAGATGGTGATTAAGCTGGATCAACAACCTTGCTTAGATATTCACTCATTACTTTTCAACATTTGGAATGTGTCTGCTGTTACACTTTCATGCATCTCACATACGTAGACAAAGGAAGTAAGCTCGCTGACTGGGTAGCATTGCATGTTGTTCATCATACTGAAGCCTACCTTTGGATTTCTACTAGTGATTGTCCATTGGAACTTGGACTATATTTTGATTTTGTTGGTTATATTTAGACTCATCGTGTATGAGTTCTAAGTCCATCTACCATACGCACAAGGTTGTTGTGGCGCTGCAGGGGTGGGAAAAGATGTTTAACCCCTCCCTAGGAAGACTTCAACGTGATACTCTACCTTTTTAACCTATCAACCGGGCAAAGTTATTTTCGCCTTTTTGTATGGTATTTGTCTGTCAGCTGGATAATTTTATGTTATCCACTCTCTAACCAGCATCTAGATACGGCTTCCAGCGAAATATCGTGCAAAATAAGATGGTATCGAAGGACCTCCGTTCATTGATATTGGAGTTGTTGCTGCAGTGTCACCCTGTTACCAAACCTAGGTTGCCCGAAATGCCACTATTGTGAGGCCCACCCTCACCCCTAAGCTTGCCATGGGAAATGGTGCAACCTGGTTAACAAGCAAAAGACCAAGTGCATATAAAGATTTTTCTTTTATGGAATTTCAAATACATATTATCAAATAAAAAACATGTGGTGAATTAAGACTCCACCAATGGCGAGTATTACTTGATTATTATGCAAATGTTAGTAAAAAAATCCGACGTCATTCATTATGCTTAATTTTGAGCAATATGCGCACTTGAAACAGATGTCAAAAAAAAAAAGGGGAGATTTGGCAAGACAATACGACTTCAGGTTAAATTGGAGAGGTTGGACATCATTTTGACCTGACCCATTTATACTCAGGGGGCATATAGGTTTGGGTCAACCGGACATGCTTATTAGATTAATTTGGTTCAAATTCTTAACTGGATCATGTTAACCTTAGTATCGATTTTTAGAAAACTGATCAAATCAGTTGGGATTCTGATTGGCAGGTTGGATCATGTAGCCTAGAACCGACATGATCTACACGCATACACACACATAATCTGTGTGCACGCATGTGTACATATATGTAAATTAACTTATATGATATATTAGCCAAGAATCTGGTTAGCTATTGATTCATTAAATCAAGTATTATATCAAGTATTAATTTACTACGACTAGCACCTCTAGTGTGTTACATTCTAGAGTTTTAAATATTCATAAGGAATCCTTGAATATATTATATATTTCTTATGTTATTCAAGTTATCTACCTATTTATTTTATTAAATAACATTCACAGTTTATTTTAAAAGTTGGACGGTTCAAAAATCAATCCGACACATCTAATGCATATGCACTCAACGAGAAGACTTTGTTTTTTCTTTTCTTTTTTATATTAGCTAAAAAGTATGGCAAGGCATTCACGTGTTTCAAAGGCTAAAGTTTTGCATATAACATTCATTAAAATTGACTACTTTCTGCAAAGTGGAATGAAAGAATATGCTCTTTTTTTTTTTTTCTCGTAAAAATCTTGAAAAGCTAAACTGTTATTTGGGATATAAGATAGGGATCAAGTTGACAAAAATGGGAACAACCTCCACAATATGGCTCAGATTCACTATCCAAGAATCTCAACTAACATCTTAGTAATCAAATACGATACATATCCTACAAAATTAATAATCAATCAAATCTCCGAGTAATCAGCGATTACAGTTCGATGCAATATCAATCCATTTAAAAAGGAACATCGTAACTGACCAACATATAAGAATGTGCTCAATCACAATACACTTCATCGTATCGACCAATAGATATGAAAAGAGCTTAACTTCTTGTTCATGAATCTTATAACTCTAATAATGTAGATCCACATTCTCTCATCTATAAATACTGATCCTCCAGTTTGAAGAAAACCCCCAACACTATACTCTCAAACTGTATCTCTTTTTTATCTTTTTTATTTTCTTTCAAAAATTTACTACTAATTTTAGTATTGAAGGATCTCAGACATGACGATCTTCTGCTCATTTTCTATGATTGTAGATCAGCTTTAGCACCATGCTATACCATGCAGGGCTTTTGCTGTGCACCACAACTAAAACCTTAAGCAGATGGACAAGAAAAAGTAATCCGCAGACTGGCCACTTTCAATGTTCCACAAATCTTTAGCAGCCAGATCTTGTATTCCATGGCTCAAGCGTCGATCTTAGCTTTCTAATAAACTTTTATTTATAAAACCGCAAAGGTTTTAACATCATAAAACGAGAAGTCATCTCATTCCTTCTTGCTCGGCATCTCTAAAGGAGGAGGAGGAGGAGGAGGAGAAGAAGAGGAAGAATCAAAGAAAGTAGGAGGAGAAGCAGCAGCTACAAAGATAGGTTCTCGTCCTTCCCCTCTAACTTCATTCTCTTTACTCTATCATAGGCCATTCTCTTAATCCGAGGATGTTTCGTCTTCCTAAGCTCTTTCTGTTAGAAAATATATTGATTAAGTGGTCGATTTATCATGAACTCTAGAATTTGAATTCTAATAATGATCAACTTGAATTCAAATAGAATTTAAATCTCATCTGATTACTTGATGAAAGTACCGATAAAAATCTATAAATAGAGGTCCTATTTCTATCCATGATAGTGACGTAGATTCTATCATTATTGCTATGCCATAAGGAATGGGAGAAGGAAGAGAAACAGATTTGCAGGTAGAAAGATGTCTTTTCTTTCTATATCAAATTCTTCTGCATCAAGTATGAAGATTATGAAAGCTCTCTTTACGATCTTGAATTTATGTTATTCTTGATTAAAGCATTCTCTAAAATATATCAAGATTTATATTTACATATGGTATCAGAGTCCATATTTTCATAATTTTTATGAAATAAATTTATTAAAATTTTATGGTGGAATAAATTATTATGTTTATTTGCCGAATCCTCATCTTCTGCATCAGGATGACTGGACTCCAACCATCCCTCATTTTTGAAAGTTTTGAATTAAAGTTTTATTCTCTTCTCCCATCTGAATGTCGGACTCGGTCGTTGTGATGGCCGGATCTATGCTTTATCAGCAACAAATGAACAAAAAAGTAAAATAAAATAAAATAAAGGATGGGTTTTAGGGCCGATCACGATGGCCGACCCATGTCGTCCGATAAATGGGCAGCAGTCGTGGCTACTATCATGTCGGTGACAGGCTGCAATGCCACCACTGCTTTCCGGAAGAGAGGGAGGCGTGGCGGTGGCCGTTCGACCGTTTGAAGTCGTATGATGTGGAGGATGGAGGACCGATCGCTCGGTCCCAATCGGGCTCAAAGAGGACCGCACGAGTCGAGAGGAAGAAGGATGGTGGCGATGGCATGGTGGTGGCCATTTGGCCGCCTGCTGCCTCTTAAGATAGGGCTTGGGTGATGGCGGTGCTGCGCCTGACCGCGGCGCGTAGGGAAGCGCCGAGCTTAATGGCAGCTGCTGGTGGGAAGAACGCCATGCATGGCGGTGGCACTGCGACGGACCGCGGTGCGCAGGACGGCACCACACCTGGCAGCGGCTGGTGGCCAGGAGGTTGCCGCGCAATGGCGACGGCACGTCGGAGGGCGCTTCGCGGGGCGAAGGCTGGTGGCCGAAAGTTTTTGGACAGTCGATTGGTCACTTTTGGGCATGGTAAATCCCTCTTCTCGTGAGGGAGAAGAGGTTACGCCCTAATGGGTTTAGGTTTGGGGTCTAAACCAGAAACCTGAATCCATAATCCACCCAATTAATAAAATCGGGTTCGGGTTCAGGTTTGATCTGCATCCATTAAGCAGAAGAAATCCATCAATACTTTAAATCAGGGTTTTTATAGTTAAGCCCTCAATAAAGATTAAGTTATAAAAGAATCTAATTACAATTATGGATCTTTTTGCAAATTAACCCCCGACAATTTTGAAATTTTAGAGCAGTCCTAAAAAATTTCTTTTCAATCCCTAATTAACTGTTTTATGCTTTAATGATCCATTAAGCTTTTATTTAAACTTTTGTTTAATAAAGATCTAGGATCAATTATTGATGAAATTTTAATTATTATTTATATGCATATTCTTATGTTTATGTATAGTTTGTTAGTTAACAAAGTGGCCAAACTAGAATATTTAACGTACATTTAAAATTTTAATTATTATTGATATGTATGTTCTTATGTTTATGTATAGTTTATTAGTCACCAAAATAGCCAAACTAGAATATTTAAAATGCCTTTGAAATTCTAATTATTGTTTATATGCATGATCTTATGTATAGTTTGTTAGTCACCAAAGTGGCCAAACTAAAATATTTAAAAAAATTTATCATGCATAATCTAATTATTTATCCATGATTAAATGCCTATTAAAGAATTATTAATGACATTAAATTATGATAGTATGTTATAATATCTATCCAAAGAAGAAGTATAATATACTTTTATTGTTAATTATCTGAATTCATTATGAAATTTGAGCATTTATGTATTATTTTGTAGTTGTTTCTATTCATTTACATGCTTCATCTATTACAATATTTAATAGTTTGAACTTCTCTAAATGGAGCGAACAAGTCAATTTCTATTTAGGAGTTTTGGATCTTGACTTAGCATTATTAGAAAATAAACATACTACTCTTACGGATTCTAGCAGTGAGAAAGAGAAGTTACATCATAAAGCATGAAAATATTTTAACAGATTAAGCCTTATGTTTATGCTAATGACTACTACCAACAATATTAAGAGTACAATTCCATAAACAGAAAGTGTAAAAAAATATTTGAAGTTAGTGGAAGAATATTTTCGTTCTGTAGATAAGTTACTTGCTGGTACTCTAATGGTAGAACTCACGACCATGAAGTTTGATGGATCACGAAGTATGTAAAACCATATTATAGAGATGACTAACATTACAGCAAGATTAAAGATCTTAGGAATGATTGTTGATGACTCCGTCTGAGTGCAGTTTATTCTGAATTTATTATCTTCTGAGCGTGAACCTTTTCACATTAATTATAAAACTATCAAGGATAAGTGGGATGTCAGTGAATTATCCAGTATGCTTATTCAGGAGGAAATAAGGCTGCAGAAATAAAGTAGTCATTCCATTAACTTCATGAATCAAGAAGCTAATAAAGGATACAAAAAGAAAGCCAACAAGTTCAAGAAGAAAAAGAAAATGTCTACTAAAGATCTTTAGACTAATAAAAAGGAACAAAAGCTGGATAGATGTCATTTTTGTAAGAAAGTTAGACACTATTAGAAAGACTGCTTGAAACATAAAGCTTGGTTCGAAAAGAAAGGTAAATCTAATACCTTTGTATGTTTTGAATCAAACTTAAATGAAGTTCCTAAAAATACTTGGTGGCTTAATTTTGGCGCTACCACTCATGTTTCTAATTTAATGCAGAAATTCCTTTCGATACAAACCATAAATCCAGCTGAAAATTTTATGTTCATGAGGAATCGTATGAAGGTTCCAATTGAAGGCATAGGCACTTATCATTTGACCTTGAATACTAGTTATCATTTAGATCTATTACAGACAGCTTATGTACTTTCAATTTTTAGAAACTTACTTTTTTTTTCAAAAACTTGATGTTTTTGAATTTAATTTTAAATTTGGATATGGTTGTTTTAGTTTATATAAGAGTGCTTTTCTTATTGATTCTGGAGTATTTATGTAAGAATCCAAAATCGCTCTGATACCAAATTATAGGCACATCACCATGGCATCACCTAGCCCTGATATCATATTGCGGAAGCTCTTGATCTTTAGCATGGATCTGAGGAGACCTTTGATATTATCTAAAGGCAGCAAATCACCAATTTATAAATCTAGATCTATGATGGGGCACCTTCCTCCTTGGGCTTGAGGAAGGTGCCCTCTTGGGGCGGCAACTCTAAAGAGAAGAGAGATTGAGAGAGAAAAGATCTGTATTCCAATCCACATTATGAAATTCTAATATATTCTATGTATTTATACATAGATATTAGGCCCGACCAAAAACTTTCCTAATCCAATACATGAAAGCACTCACCAAGCCCATGTACACATGTCTCACATGCTCTCATCTCTTGGATCTAGTCCTGATCTATACATGAGTTAGTCTCCTTAAGATCTTATTGGATCAAGCCTTAAGATTTCTTGGATTAATCATAATCCAAGACCAAATAGAAAATTCGAATAGTGTTGTATGCCATCATCGAGCCGGCTCTCTCAAAAGTCGAGCTGGCTCGACTGTATTTTGTCCGAACATCATCTTCTATCTGCCTGAGACAGTCGATTCGGCTGCACCTCGAGCTGGCTCGATCTCAGCTCGAGCCAGCTTAGATGCGTATCCAAACCAGCTCGCCTATGTGTCAGCCTCTTGTCTTGGTTGATTCTTCTTCTGACTTTGATCTTTTGCTTCACCTTATGTCTCAGATCTTCGAAGCACCTACCAAGCTCCCTCAAGATTCTCATATCTGAACCTCGAGTCCCGTGCAGGGCTACATGCCACCTTCACCCAGGATAACTTTTGTCCTAGTCCTAGGACACACTCATCCTAGACTCCCAGAGCTAACACTCTGGTTCCTCCTATGGCCTTTCAAGGCTTGGGAGCATCACACCAGATCCTACAATCTTTACCTTAGTGCATCCAAGTCTTGGCACACCTGGCAATGTTCTCTTGCATGAATCCATTATCGATGCACGTCCTGTCAATTACTTGTGCACACCTTTTCACTGTCATTCTTCTTCAGCTGCTGAGCTTCTTTTGAGGCCTTTGGGATGACCGCCTCTACCATTGAAGATCTTGTTGCCCAGAGGTTGCAACCCAAGAGGGAGGGTTAATTGGATTTCTAAAAAATTTAACCAAATTTACTTTATAAATAAGGTGTGCTTTAATTTATGATATCTTTAGTGATTGTGGAATGTGAGTAATAGTATAGCAGTGGAACTAAGATAGCAAAATCAAATTATAAAAGTAAAGCAAGAATTAAAAGCATGCAAAGAATGTAAAGGAATAGAAGAGAAAAGCACAAACACAAAAATACCATGATTTATAGTGGTTCGGTGCAACCCGCACCTACATCCACTCCCCAAGCTTCTTTTAAGATTTTTACTATAATCCATCCTTTATTATAGTGTGTTTATTTTCTAGGCTCATAAATAAACCTAGTTAATTTTCACAGGAGTACCAATCAAAATCTAATACCGTTGGTTTTTTAGATTCATTAATAATCCAGTTGATTTTTCGAGCTCACCAACCAAAATCTATAATATCCAATTTTGGGCTTGGACGGGCCTAATTCCCAAGTTTCCTTTCCCCAAAGATACTTGTAAAGAAATAAAAATTACAAGTAAAAATTTCAGCACCATATAAAGAACAGAATTTAAGCTCTTCAAATCTCAAGAAAGAAGCCAATGATTTGCTCGATTGAAGCTTGGCTTTTCTTCAAATTATGCTTGAGAGGATGTGTAAGATGTTGGAGAAACTTGCTTTGAATGCTCGCTAAAATCTGTGCATAATTTTTCTCTCTTTTTTTTCTTTAGATATTCAATGTTCCTCATCAAAACTAATAGAAATTCTCTTTAAATTCCTTAATAATCCTTTCCAATTGATTCTCCTCCTTTAAATACCTTTAGAGATGGTTGGAGAGAGAGTTCTAGCCATTGAAAGCTCTGAAATAGCCGTTAGAGTGGAGAAATAGCCATTGGAAAGCTTGCAAAAAATTCCCATTGAAGGCTATCACGAATTTGGAGAGCTCTAGATTTTTCTGTGAGAGCTCTCGATTTTCCAGCGAGAGCTCTCAAGAATTTTTGAGATATCTCAATTTCATAGCAAGAGCTCTCGAGAATTTTCGAGAGCTCTCGGTCTAATAACACAAAAATAAGATTTCTATTTCCTGAAACCTAGAGGTCTTGCCCAATTTTGGAGAGGTCTCGAGCCTGTGCCAGGATAATGTGCAGGAGTGCCAAATAGCTTGGAGAGGCCTCCAAATTTTCAGGAGAGGTCTCCAAATTTTTAGGAGAGGTTTCTAAAAATTCAGGAGAGGTCTCTAAAAATTCTAGCTTCATTTTTCTTCAATGTTTGACATTCCGAAATTAAATTTCTTCGCTCCAAACTCTTCTAAACAAGTTTGTTTTCTTCAATTTTAATTTTTCTTCTTTCAATCATACTTTCTTCATACTAAGCCATCCAAATATGTGTAAATTTGATCTTTTAAGTATTTTGGCATGGCATCTTGAGAGGATTTATTCTTAAGATAAATTCTTCATTTTGGATACTTAAAAAATCCTATACATATTCTTGAGATGCATGATTAGATACATAATAAACTCAAAATTTGGCAATCATCAAAATCAATCATGAAATCAACAATCTCCCCCTTTTTGATGATGGCAAAACTTTGAGTATATGTTAAAGAAACTAATATGAATCAAGATAAGAATAATGAATTAAACTTCATGAAAGAATTATTAATGAGTCTTTAATTTATTGTACATCATTAGTACATACATATTTCATATGCTTAACATACTTCTCCTCCTTTTTGATAACATCAGAAAGCTCATGGGAAGAAGTAAGAAGTCATTAAAATCAACATCAAAGCATCAAATTGAGAAATATATTAAATTCATAAAATTAATTTAAATGAATCATCACACTTTTAAAAATTTATCCTTTGACTCAAAATAAATTTTAAATATTTATTTTAATTTTAAAAATTAGTTCAAATTTAAATATCATATGTTTTTTTCTTTTTGAATGAATATACTTTTTAATCAGATTTTTAAATATGCACTTTTAAGCTTTAAGAGGAATAAAATTTTTTAAAGAATTTAATCATAAAATCAAACATAATATATACTTTAATATTCAATTCTTTTTTTTTTAAATTTTAGTCAATTAAGTTTGAAAAAGGTATGCATCGAGAATGTATTGAGCAAAGTAAAATAAATAGAATCAAAGCAAAAGATAGTCATATTTTTAAATTTATTACTTTGAGTAAAAATTACTTCAATATCAATTATTCATAAGAATTTTACACTACACATAAAAAATTTAAGATTAAATTTGAATTCTTAAATGAGTTTCAAAATTATATTTAAAAATTTATTCCTTGAAATAAGAAAATATTTTTAAATTTAATTTAACTCTAATCATTTGCGAAAAATGATCATGCAAATTAAGTTTAAAATTTGGCACATGAAAAGTTTAGTATTATATTTATCAATGAGCTTCAAAATTATAAGAATGTATTAAAATTAATTTATTTAGAGTAAGAATATGTCTCAAACTTTTTTTTACTCCAAATAGTTTTCAAAATGATTTGACAATCAAATCGAAAGCATGTAAATCAAAATTTATTTGTCTCAATGTAAATTAGTCAAAATTTTCAATCAAATCAAGTTAGAAAATATCTCTCCCCTTATTTTTCATACTTATAGTAAGATTAATTTACTTTATAATTTTCTCTCCCTCTTTATTTTAAATCAAGCAAATTTAACATGAATTTATCCACTAAATTTAGATTTTTTTAAATTTAAAAGATTTTTTTAATTTTAAAATTATTTTTAATTAAATAATTATTTCTTCTTTAATAATTTTTCTTTCTTACTTTAGCAAATAAAATTATTTTAAAATTAAATAAAATTTAAGAAGATAAGCATCAATTGAGTGAACTAAGCATTAATGATTCCAAATATCAATCAAACATAGCATTCACTTAAGGAGACACCAAATTTTTTTTAAAAAAATATTTCTTTTTAAATTCAAATAAGAACAAATATTGAGTGGATCAAAAAACTATGACATGAATATCTATCAAAAAGAATTTTTATTTAAATTTAGATCTTTCTTGTCATAAGAAATATCACTGAATTAAGTTTAGAAAATATTTGAAATTCTTTGAATTTATTTTAAATGGTATCACATCAAGAGTATAACAATCTAAAATAAATTTGAGATATCATATTCAATTTTTTTTGCCCAAAAATAATACAATAAAATGCAAGGCAAAAATGATACCAATGATACCAAGAATAAAAATTTTCTTAGAAAGAAACTTCTTGATACCAATTAAATTAAAATTTAGACCAAATCATGATTTTATTAATAGTTCAATACCATTTAAAGATTAATTTACAAATTTAGCTTGATATCAATGATTTTAGTTTTGAATTGATAAAGATGAATTAATTCAAACTAAATAGTTTAAAGGATTTTGAATGATAAATCAATTTGAATTAATATCAGTAAATCAATCAAGATAAATCATAAAAAAATTTTCAGTATTTCTTCAAAAAGATCAACTCTTCCTTTTTTTAAAAAATATCAAGAATTATAAGTTCAAAAAAGGTATGTATTTTTAAATTTATTTTAAATGATATCATATCAAACATTTAGCTGTGCAAAATTAGTTTTGAAATAAAGATATATTTTTTTTATCAAAAGATAAATCAATCAAATATATGGTAAATAGTAAGCTATTTGATATCAATTACTTAAAATTGAAGTCCTCTTTAAAAATTTAGCTTTGAAGATAAATGATAACTTTCTTGAAACATCTTGTTAGATATCAACTTCAAAAGATTCAAGAAGATCATTTTTTAAATTTAATTTTTAAAATTAATTAATTAAAATAAAATAAAAATGTTCATCAATAAATTTTTTTTTAAGATCAAAGAATCAATCAAATCGATGATCAAGAGAGATATTCAAAAAAATTTAGAGGATCATAAAAAATAATCAATTGGGGGTTCCAATAATCAATTTAAATAAGATCAAATAAGAGAAAACTGGATGCAGACTTTATATGTTCAGTTCAACTAGGAAGTTTCAAATTTTAGAAGAATTTTGATAATTTAGCCTCTTATAGAAAATTCCAAAAAAAATTAAATTTTCTTGTAGGTTTAGCAATTAAAATATTCACACCTAATTAAGTATTTTTAAATTAAATTCATCAATTATAAAATTGATATGGGGAGGCTTAAGATATCATGCTAAATTTAAGATAAAACCATTTCATCCATAGCATGATATATTCATCCATAGCATGATATATAGAAGAGAGCATGTTGGTTTAAAAATCAAAATATTCAAATTATTGCTAGCATCAAAATCAATCATATTTATCAAAGCATGAAAAGAGTTATCATTTGCATACATATTAGCAAATCATTAAAGTCAATACATTCAATAAATCAAGCTTTCTATTCAAGGAGTATGATCATTTTAAGCAAAGATAAAATCATCAAAATCAATCTAACATGCTCAATAATTATGCTAATTCATAATCAAATATATTTAGCAAATAATGATAGCATGATGTGAGAAAAATTTAGATGTTATCAAAAATTATCATCCATCCAATTTTATTCTCAAGGCATCCATTCATAGAATTTTTTTTTTTATTCCATTGGATCCTTGGTGTACTTGTAAAAACCACTTTCTAGATTTTGGTATCCAAACCATCTTGAATCCATTGAGGTTAGAACACATGGTTCCTTTTGAAATTCAAATTTGTTTAACTAAAGTATAACCAATTTTCTTAATATTACATTCAAAAATTTTATGGCTTACTTTGTTACATTCAAGATATGTAAATGAATTATTTTCAAATGAAGCTTTGCTAAACATGTTTTTGACAAATTTTTATTTTCTTAAAGAATTATATTCAATTCTAGCTTTATTGAAATAGCCATTTGATTATTCAAAATTGCTTGAAGCTTTTGAGATCCAATAGTAATTTTTTCAAGCATGGATTTTAAATTTTCAATCCCTTTTCTTAGTTTTGCATTTTCTTCCAAAAGAGATCTTTCAAATTTCAAGAGCTTTTCTTTTTCTTCAACAAAGATTTTTTAGATTTAACTATATTCTTCTTTTCCTTACTTAGAGTTTCAATTAGTTCTAAAATTTTTTTCTTTTCTTTGGCCAAATATTTTATATCTTTCAAAAGATCTTTTTTTTCACTCAAAATTTTATTTTTCTCTTCAACCAAGGAAAGATTAGACTTTTTAAGTTTTTTATTTTGAGTCTTAATTTTTTGTATTCATCCATTAAATCATTAAAGGCTTCAAATAACTCATCAAAAGTAAATTAAAAAGAGTTTTCAGAATTTACCTTATCTTCATTGATCATGAGGCAAAGATTTGTTATACTTTCTTCCTCTTTTTCATTTCTCATTTCTTCACTTTGCTTTCCCTTAATTAATACTTTCTTTTTCTTTTATTTTCTCTTCTTCTTTTTCTTTTTTTCATCCTCATGAGTCATGAGGCATATGTTGGGGTGAGCTTTTCTTTCTTCTTGGAAGCTCGAATCCTCTTTTTGATTTGCTCCCTCATAAGTTCTTTTTAATTTCTTTCATACATGTTTTGCTGAAATACATGAAGAAATTATATTAAATATATTTAACTTTAAGGAGCAATAAAGTATATTCATGGCCTTAGCATTAAGTTGGGCCATTTCTTTATCATGCTCTTTCAATGCATTGGTCGTGTGTGAGCCATCTATTACAATTTTTCATAACTTATAATCATGTGCTTATATAAAGATTTTCATTCTAGCTTTCCAATAGATATAATTAGAACCATTAAAAAGTGAAGGTCTATCTATAGAATAATCTTCATTAAATAAAAATTTTATTTGAGTTGCCAAAATCTTTAACTCTTGATGGTTAGATCAATAATCAATAATAGAGCACTTGCTCTGATACCAATTGTTGCCCAGAAGTTGCAACCCAAGAGAGAGGATGAATTGAGTTTCTAAAAATTTTAACCAAATTTACTTTCTAAACAAGGTGTGCTTTAATTTATGCTATCTTTAGTGATTATGGAATGTGAGCAACAATGTAGCAGTGAAATTAAGATAGAGAAATCAAATTATAAAAGTAAAGAAAGAACTAAAAGCATGCAAAGAATGTAAAGAAATAGAAAAGAAAAGCATGAACACAAAAATGTCATGATTTATAGTGTGGTTTGGTGCAACCCGCACCTACCTCCACTCTCCAAGCTTCTCTTGAGATTTTTACTATAATCCATCCTTGATTATAGTGTGTTTATTTTTCAGGCTCACAAACAAATCTAGTTGATTTTCATAGGAGCACCAACCAAAACCTAACACCATTAGTTTTCCGAATTTACTAATAACCTAGTTGATTTTTTAAGCTCACCAACCAAAATCTACAATATCCAATTTTAGACTTGAATGGATCTAATCTCCAAGTTTCTTTCTCTTAAAGAAACTTGTAAAGAAATAAAAGTTACAAGTAAAAATTTCAGCATAATATAAAGAATAGAATTTAAGCTCTTCAAATCTCAAGAAAAAAGTCGATGATTTACTCGATTGAAGCTTGGCTTTTCTTTAAATTATGCTTGAGAGGATGTGGAAGATGTTGGAGAAGCTTGCTTTGAATACTCATTGAAATCTATGCATAACTTTTCTCTCTTTTTTTTTTTTTTGGATATTCAATGTTCCTCACCAAAACTAATAGAAATTCTCTTTAAATCCCTTAATAATCCTTTCCAATTGATTCTCCTCCTTTAAATACCTTTAGAGATGGTTGGAAAGAAAGTTCTAGCCATTGGAAGCTCTAAAATAGCCGTTGGAGTGGAGAAATAGCCATTGAAAAGCTTGCAGAAAATTTTTGTTGAAGGCTGTCACGAATTTGGAGAGCTCTTGATTTTTCAGTGAGAGCTCTCAAGAATTTTTGAGACGTCCCAATTTTACAATGAGAGCTCTCGATCTCAGAATACAAAAATGAGATTTCTATTTTCTGAAATGGAGAGATCTCGTCCAATTTTGCAGAGGTCTCGAGCCTGTGCTAGGGCAACATGTAGGAGTGCCAAACAACTTGGAGAAGCCTCCAAATTTTCAAGAGATGTCTCCAAATTTTTAGGAGAGGTCTCTAAAAATTCAGGAGATGTCTCTAAAATTTTTGGCTTCATTTTTCTTCAATGTTTGACCTTCTAAACTTGAATTTCTTGGCCCTAAACTCTTCTAAACAAGATTGCTTCCTTCAATTTTAGTTTCTCTTCTTCCAATCATACTTTCTTCATATCAAGCCATCCAAATATGTGTGAATTTGGTCTTTTAAGTATTTTGGCATGGCATCTTGAGAGGATTTATTTTTGAGATAAATTTTTTATTTTAGATACTTGAAAAATTCTACATACATTCTTGAGACACATGATTAGATACATAATAAACTCAAGATTTGGCAATCATCAAAATCAATCATGGGATTAACAAATCTTGACTTGTTTCTATGTACCACCCTTAGAGTTGTAAGCACCCTCCTACTTGGCAGCCACATCAACTATCCTAGATTTTTTTGGAGAATTTGTAGCAATCCTATGCTGGTGCCTACTGCATACCCTGACACAATCTCCTCAGAACTTCGCCTGTCCTCCCACACGTGCTGCTCCATCTGAAACTATGCATCTCCGACGTTGGTGCTAGGATATTGATCTTCCTGCACTCCTTCGCTCCAAACTCGTGTCACATCTCTCTCCATCTATGAAGCCATCTCTGCTCGGTGCTCTATCTAAAACTAAAGTCTCCTTGATGCTGTAGAAGTTGACTCTATAATTGAGTCCCTCGAGGACAACTACTTAATACTGCACTGCTGGGCTTGCTGCTGCACCTTAAACATAGTTGCTGCTCCTTCAGACTCTTCGCACTCCGCGAACCTCCTTTGGAGCCATCTTGGATACCTCCACAATCCGTGGGCACCTCTAAAACATAAGAGCTCATCCAACTCTTTAAAATCAGCGACCGAATACTAGAGAATTCCACCTTAGCCTTTCTCTTCTTCTGCCCTTGCATCAGCCATTGCTTTAGTTATGCCTAGAGGAACTACAGCTTAAACCTTATCCTGGATTTCGGTATCGCTCTAATACTAAATTGTAGGTGCATCACCATGGCATCACCTAGCTTTGATCTTTAGCATGGACTTGAGAAGATCTTTAATATTCTCTAAGAACAGCAAACCATCAATCTATCAATCTGGATCTGTGATGGGACGCCTTCCTCCTTAGGCTTAAGAGAGACACCCCCTTGGGGTGGCAATTCTAGAGAGAAGAAAGAAGAGAGATTGAAAGAGAAAAGATCTATATTTCAATCCATGTTATGAAATCGTAATACATCCTATGTATTTATACATAGATATTAGGTCCAATCAAAAACTTTTCTAACTAACCCAATACATGAAAGCATTCACCGAACCCATGTACATATATCTCACATGCTCTCATCCCCTGGATCTAGTTCTGACCCATACATGAGTTGGCCCCCTTAAGACCTTATTGGACCAAGCCTTAAGACCCCTTGGATTAATTATTGGGAATAGTATCCCAACATCAATTATCAGTCTATTAATAATTAAGCTATTTTATGTAATTATATATAAATTATTAATTTAATAAAAGATATTCTAACTTTTTCATCATAAATCTTTCATCTTCTAATGAACTTCTACCTATTGTGATGAAGTCCTTAGGACTATTTAGAATCGACAAAGAAAGATTTATCATTTAGTTCTTAAAAAAGTTTACGATCAAATGATACATTGTTATCAAGGATGATAATGCTTATCAAGTATAGATCATTGTGTGCCATATATGTTGGTTGTCCTCTTAACCATGGAGTATGGAGATATTAGTATGGCATGCAAGTAAGATGTAGAGGTACATCTGCACGCACTGAACGTGACCAACTTCAGAGCTTTGCTGCTGTCAAGGATTGTTCTGATTGAATATGATCATAAGTATCCCTCTGATCTAAGATCACCATGGTGACTTTCAAGTAACTCACTGTGCTTTGGTGTAGGACTGCCTAAATTTTTAATTCAGTGATGAAAAATTTTTGGATACAGTCAAGTACTTAAGGAGTCGGTGCATGAGTTAAGATGGGACTGACCACTCCTGATCATAGAAGCCGTGTTCAATAGTATTTTAATTAAGCCTAAATAAGTTGAGTTTAATCTAATCTAATTGGGCCTGACCAATTTGGATTGGATTGGTTCAATGACTTTTGTAAGACTAGTTTGACTAGTCTTCCCATGTGCCACATCATCGTTTGAATTGCGCCATCCTTTCTCCACGAGAAAAGGTTTCTCGTGAACTTTTTTCATGCAAGAGAGAGGTTGTGCACCCTCCTTTCTCACGCCCATGTAGATATGATAGGTTGGTTGTTATTCAAATTCAAAGAAGTTTGAGTTTGAATGAACAAGCCAACCATCTTATCTAAAACTCTCACTCCTCCTTATGTGCACATTGATAAAAATTTGTATTTTAGGCATACGCAATATAGAGACACGAAGAAATAGAAAGAGAAAAAAGGTTTCTCTCGTGCATGAGTTCTTCCTTCTTTGCTGAGAAAAACTAGAAAATAGAGAATTCTAGGTGCAAAGGATTTTGGATGACTGCATTCTCTAGAATCTATCTAGGGTTTGGGATTTAGATCTGCGAGTTACGAGGGTCATGACTTCATAGATCCTGATAGAGAACCTCCTCAACTTCTCATCTACATTCATTAGCAATCTGGAGCATCCGAAGAGCTCGTGAAGCAACATCGAAAGAGTTCGATCTGAAATCAGCCATTAAAGATTCCTACAGCAAGCTAGCACTTGGGAGGAACTGATCAAAATTAGGGCCTCATGTGGATTACCCATGGAGGCCAGATGCATGTGTGGCTATGTTGCGGCATTCAGGTCTACATTGAGGAGATCAGATTATGGCATTCTTCTACTCATAAAAAGGTGATGTGTTTTGAACACATAAAGCAGCAAAAATAGTTTTACTACAATCATTATTTTTATTTCAGATATGCATGCATATATGGATAT